>JADBJO010010502.1:42309-52309 GCA_016801955.1 Conus betulinus | reverse complement strand
ATGTCAAACACGTACGATTTATGTAATATAGTGTTTGGTACTGTCCTGTTGTAAAGCAGTCATAATAAATGTTGGCGCACAAAAATCAGATGCGTCTGTGAAAGGATTCACACACACATAAACAGACTTCGAATCCACAAACATACACGCACTATTTTAATTTTTGATTCCCAGACCCTCTAACGAATGAATTTCGCGAGAGAGGACGTATGTTTCTATCGATGTCGTTACTTATAACGAAACAGTTTATCTGTTGTGCCTTAAACTGTTTGGTCACAATTTCAGAGCAGGAGAGAGAGACTGCACTCTAAGCGAGTCAAGCACAAACATATTTCCACCCCTGTACTTTCTTTTCCCCACAGTCGCACGCTCACATTAAAAAAAAAAGGCGAGTTCGCACCCACGTTCAGTCGCAATCAAATGCCCGCACTTCCAACGACCGGCTCCTGCTTCTCTGACCCTAATTGACGTCATCATCCTTTTTGTCAAAATGCACATGGTGTCCTTAAAAAGCACGTAGATCATCTACCACTCCATCTGTTCATGTGTGTGGATATCAGGGTGGCCCGCTGACACATTTGTGCTTCCTATTAAGGAAAAATTTTGGTTGCACATAGTATGTGCGGATGTTTGATTTTTTTTTAAAAATGTTTAAATATTTAAAAGATGTTCACACTTTCTAAGTTGTCTTGGATTACGACTATTAAGCATTTATTTTGGTATACGTTTGTCTGAACTGAGATTTACACACACATTATGTCTCAACCTGTATACTTTCGGTTACGTCATTTTTAATGCTTAGAATGAATTCTCTCATTTATGTAAAATTATTGGTGTGTGTCGGTTTAAATTTTACATTTAACGGGTAAGCAAACCTATGCTCAAAATATTGTTTTTTTCAGTCCTACTACATCTTTCTTTTTTATTCTTTCTTTCTTTGTTTTCTTAAATAGCATTATTCATCGTCATTCAATAGCCCTATGCTTCAAATATAAAAGCCCTAGCTTCTTGTACTTAAATTTGGTTTTTTTAACCTGGAAAAAAAATCTGAAATGAAGCAGGAAACGGTAGACAATAATTACAAAACACGTACAACAACTCTTGCTCCGTTGCGAACTAAATCCACGCCTTCATTCCCAAGGGAAATAATTACAAAAGAAATCAACTTGTAGGCTCCGACGAACAGACTGTCACAAACAAATGCAGCTACGCACACACACACACACACACACACACACACGCGCGCGCGCGCGCGCGCGCGCGCGCACGCATTCATGCGCGAAAGCACGCACGCGTGCATGCACGTGTTCGGGGGGAAAGCAGTGTACTCTGCATTATCTTCAACTTCCCACGAAAACACACACACACACACACACACACACACACACACAGAGAGAGAGAGGAGAGAGAGAGAGGAGAGAGAGAGAGAGAGAGAGAGAGAAATCTGTGCTGCCCACGGTACGGGACGAGAGCTTGAGGTCGACCTGTTCCCATTGCACCGAGATGTTATTTCTATGACAGAACAGTCAGTCGTCCTCATCTCGATGGGAGAAAGAAACCAGCGGAAGAAGATCTACGTGGTTTAGTGTAGTCTGCCAGTTAGGCCAGACGAGATCAACGGGAGGCGAGTGCAGCACACTGTTGTTGCCCACGAAGAGACCTCCACAAGAACGACTTGGAGGACCGCGGCCACTGCAAGCTAAGTCTTACTGCACTGAAAGAACAAACTGCATGAAGAAGGACGCTCTATGGAGGAGACCAAATCCTTTCTTCCTTTCTTCCTACCTTTTCTTTTCTTTTCTTTCTTTCTTTCTTTCTTTCTTTTCACACCCACTGACATAAAAATAAGGAACAACATCAACAGGCGAAAACAGGCGACACGCACGGCGCAATTACTGTTCTCGCTTTGTCTTTTCTTCCTTTTCTTTTTTGTCATTTATCCTTTCTTTTCATCTCTCTCTTCTCTCTCTCTCTCCTCTCTCTCTCTCGCTCTCTCTCTCTCTCTCTCTGCGTGCGTGTGTAGTGTAGTGACGTCATATCAGGGATTAGAAAGAAGAAAGAAGAAAACAAGAAAAAAAAAAAAAAAACGGGAAATAGAATAGAAAAAGGAATGGACAGAAATGAAAAAGAAAGAAGAAAGGACAAAAAGGAAAGGCAGGGAAAAAAAAAAAAAAAAGAAGAAGAAAGGAACAAAGAAGAAAGAAAGAAAAGAAATTTAAAAGACAAAAAAAAAACATACAACGAAAGACAAATAAATACGTCTAGTCAATGACATATGACAACATAGACGTCAAGGGGAGGACTAGGTGCTCCATGTGTGGTGAGTAGTAGTATAGGAGGTTCAAATCATGCCCCATTGAGGAGGTCATGTGAGGATCTCATCAGTGCGCATGCGCAGATCAGGGATTAAGAAATCAATAACAGTAATCTAATGATAACAGTACTGATATTGATACTAATAATGAGGATTGATTCGACACAATTTTCTTGTAGTATATGAGAGCAAAACGTAATACTGCTTAAGATTGTTTAGGAACGATGGTTACATACTGGTTTCAAGTGTTTCGGACCGATGTGTTACGTCATTTTGGTGGATGTCGACTTCATGTCATGCGTTGTTTTGCTCTGAAATTGTTTGAAGTCTTTAAAAGGTAAGGTCTGAAAAAGGTCAGATAAGGTCTTAAAAAGGTAGCAAGGGAAGAAATTAGAAGTTCTGAATCGATTAAAATTAATTCCCCTGTCCAAATCGTTCAACATTTTTTGTCAATAGAAAGTACTTTAATTTGTAATGAATTCGCTGAATAATCATGCATTCCTGTTAGGTCAGCTCCAAGCATTAGTGGCATTGTCGTTGGGTCACATATTTCACCCTTTTACACGTGTGGTTAAAAATGAACTCTGTAGTGTTCGTGCAACCTTCGCTGAAAGAGCGCGCAAAAATCAAGAGAGAGAGAGAGAGAGAGAGAGAGAGAGAGAGAGAGAGAGAGAGAACAAAATAAATGGCAGTGAGGTGACTGCAGACGGAAACTGACACAAACCTAACACAGAAATGACTGTTCCGTATGTTGGACAAGAAAAATAAAAATAAAAAAAAGATAGGGACCAACAAATGACAAAACAAAACACGACGCGTTTCGAGACCTCTTTGGCCTTCTTCTTCAGGCAAGATTAACCAACATTTGGGGCAATTCGAAACGCAGAACGAGCAATCAGCCACTTCTCTTCTTGTAACTACTGGGCGCAAAACGAATCCATTTAAGTCAGTTCACGCGTAGAAATATTAGTTTAGACCGCTAAGTGAAG
This sequence comes from Conus betulinus, assembly GCA_016801955.1. Classification (NCBI taxonomy): domain Eukaryota; kingdom Metazoa; phylum Mollusca; class Gastropoda; order Neogastropoda; family Conidae; genus Conus; species Conus betulinus. The sequence continues at coordinate 49,006 of JADBJO010010502.1, read as the reverse complement.
GAATTAGAAGTTCTGATTCGGAATAATACTTCCCTTGTCTGAAAATGGTCAGCATTTGTTTGAATAGAAAAAGGTTTTGTTTTTTTTGTTTTGTTTTCGTCTTTTGTAATGAGTTCGCTGATTGGGAACAAAAGAAATCTATCAAAACATTAGTTTATACTGCCAAGGGCATGAATTAGAAGTTCTGAATCAAAAGAGTTAAAAGTATATATTTGTTCAATTTTGGTCTGTCTGCGATTGATATCTGAATTGAACACACACACACACACACACACACACACACACACACACACACACACACACACACACAATGTTGCATGGCAACCTTAAACTCAAAATTGACACGCTTAAACGCCGTCTGTTTCAATCCCCAGGGTACACCATTGCAGAAACGGAGTATATGCTGGTGATTCAATGGAACTCCTGGGCCAAACAGATACGTTAGAATGAGTTTCAGACATCCATAGACCAAGAAACCAAACAGGTGTACCGTGCATAGACTGAGCTATGTACTGGATCGGGGGCAGGGTGCACTCCCACCTCCAGATGTGGATGCGTCCCACCTCTGCCCAATAACATCTGATACTGCCAGACCACATCAGTCTGGAGCCCAGGACAATCAACTGTCAGAGAAAATCCTGTATAGCAGAGGGTCATTGCTCAGAATGCCTTCTCCACCTCCAACTGTAAAGGGGATCAGGAGCCAGCACAGGCGTTGTGCTCACACTGACGTCACTACTGTCATACCATCATGCAGGGGCGGGGCAGGGAGGGAAGGAGTCGGGGGAGGGACTGCAGGCGGAAATGGAAACCTAGTTCCAAGAGAAATGACTACTATGCCACCGGACAACCAAATGACAAGACTTTTTGTGTCTTCTTCCTCGGGAACATGGAAACACCATTTGGGACCATTCAACACGAACAACGAGCAATCACTCACTTTTTTTTCATCATGATGGGGCAAGAGTTACTCTACTTCATCGTACGCGTCGCGTTTTGGCATGTCATTTGTTTGTTTTGTTCGTTAAGCGGCATAGTCCTTTTATTGTTTTGAAAGAAAAGGCTGATTCCAATCCCACAAAGAGCGATTCAGGTTTCTTTAATTGTTTTTCACAACATCGATTCACTTTGTGCTGCACTCGCCCTCCCGTTGATCAGACGAGACTACACTAAATTACATGGATCTTGTTCCGCTGGTTTCTCCCCGAGTTTTCTTTCTCCTATCTGGAGGAGGACGACTGACTGTTCTGTCATAGAAATAACACCTTGGTCTAATGGGAACAGGTCGACTTCAAGCTCTCGCGCCCGTACCGTCGGCAGCGGAAATTTTTCTCAGAGAGAGAGAGAGAGAGACAGAGTGAACTGAATATTGCCATCAGGATTTTTTTTATTGCCATCAAATTTTTTTTTTTTTTTTTTTTAATAATCGAACATTGACATATTGTGATTGTGGGAGTTCAATGAGTTGAACTATCCATTGCCCCCACCACCACACCACCACTATCCCCCCTCTCCAACCCTGGACAGCTTCCGCCGCACTGCTGTGTCTCCATCCATCAGTGACCCTTCATCCCTCTCTGTCTCTCTCTCTCTCTCTCCCTCTCTCTCAAGCACCTGGGAGGGAAAACGGGACTGCTAAACTAAGATATTACAATCACGTGCTACCTATGTATCTATCTGTCTGTCAAACACACACACACACACACACACGCATGTATGCACGCGCACACACACACACACACACACAAGCGCGCCCGCACACACACGCACGCGCGCGCACGCGCGCGCGCACGCACGTACACATATACACACGCTCTTGCACATTGACAAACACACACATCATGCGCGCACACAGTCACGCACGCACGCGCGTACACACACACACACACACACACACACACACACACACACATGCACGCGCACAGAGAGAGAGAGAGACAGACAAACAGACAGAGGTTTATTTTCACAGCTGAATGATAGCTGTCATGCTAGCTGTACAATGTGTAGTAAACCTTTCAATGACCATTTTTTAAAAAAGTATTTTTAGCTGACTGAAGATCGTTTTTTTTTTTTTTGTTTGTTTTTTTTTGTTTTTTTTTTGTTTGGGGGGTGGGAGTGGGGGTTGTACCCTAGAGTCTTTCAGTACAAATACATTCGTGTTACGTTCAGTTCTTGTTTATGAAATACCTAATTCATCGTGAAACTTATAAGTAAAAGGCAGTGTCACAGAGTGTTGGTGGATTCCATGTCCTGTTGACATATGGGGCGATGAAGTGGCTGACAGTAAAGGGCAGTGTCATAGAGTGTTGCTGGATTCCATCTCCTGTTGACATATGGGCCGATGAAGTGGCTGACAAATCAGCTTTAAAAAAGGGCAGGGGCAGAACAGACAACGCTGCAGATTGAAACATTCCTCTGTGGCTTGGTGAAATCACAGGCTGTTAGAAATGACACCATGGGTTGGGTTTAATCAAGGTGTCGATGAGGGGATTCTTTACCCAAAGAAACCAGTATTCCCTTTGGAAGTTAAAAAAAAAGAGCTGTAGAATTCACCATTGTATTATACAACACTCATTATATTTCCTGTTTTCCACTTAAGAATTTATTCTCAGAAAACTAAGTTCGCGAAACATATAAATCGCCTATGGTGTAAACATATCGCCCTTCATCACATTTTATTTCATCGTCAAAAGATACAATTTTTCCTCTTAGATTATATTTTGTTTATGTCAAATAATTATTCACACACATACACACAAAATTTGCAACAATTACTTTGCCGTCCTGAAACCATTTAGCGAAGGCCTTCGAATCAGTAATTCATGGCGCCATTAGAGCATTTCTTTACAATGATTTTTATCGAAAATTGATGACGAATCTTTCAACTCGATGCCAGTGATGCTGGCGCCAGTTTGTCTCCCCTCTTTCCCCGCTGTCTGACCGTTCTGTTAACAGTAGGTCAGTCGGGGGTCAAACGCCCACACCTTCACCGGGGCAAGACGCCTGGGGTGGGCTTTTTGCTCCGTTCATTGGGCCTTTTGTTCCATACTTGGTTTTATCGTAAATTAGCTAAGTGACGACTAGTGAGTGTGTATTTGTGTGTGTTTGGGGGGTGGGGTGGGGGTGCTTGTGTGTGTGTGTGTGTGTGTGTGTGTGTGTGTGTGTGTGTGTGTGTGTGTGTGTGTATGTGTGTATGCCTGAACATGCGTGTTTATATGAATATATGCATCTGAGTGTCCAGGTATGCATGCTTTTATGGGAACTAGTTTTGTAGTAATGACAATACTGAAAGTGTTGCTTACGTTTTCATGCAGATGACAATGGTGAGACTCTACCAAAGGAAATCTGAGAGGAGCAAGTATAGCCAACACAACTTGGGAGCAGCACTGAAAGCCGTCTCTGAGGGAGTTCACCTGTAACGAGCCAGTAAAGAGTTTGGTGTTCCTGCACGAACTCTTCGGTATCACAGGGACCGTCAAGTGGCTGAACCTGGAATGCTGAATTTTGAAAGATATTGCTGTGGCCTGCCGTCTGACGTGGAGTCACAGCTGAAGACCCATGTTCTAGACATGCAGAGACAACTCTCTGGTCTGAAGATGCAGGACATGCAACGTCTTGCCTTTGATGTCCCAGAAAGAGCGGGGATCAGCCACCCATTAAACAAGGAGTCACGAATGGCAGGACAAGACTGGGTGCAGGGTTTTCTCATGCGCCATGGACTAAGCATTCGGCAGCCTCAGGCAGCTAGCTTAGCTCGCGCTGTAGGTTTCAACAAGCCTCAAGTGCAACAGTTTTTTTTTTTTTTTCAGCTGTACAAAGAATGTTTGGCAATCATGATTACACACCATCCTGAATTTGGAATATGGATGAGACTGGATTAACAACCGTGTAAAAGCCCAGGAAGATATTGGCCCACGAAAGGCATGTGGCAGGTCGGGAAGGCCACGAGTGCTGAACGTGGAACTTTGATGACGTCGTGTGTGCCTGCAGCACAGCAGGCGTCCTTGCCACTGCCACCTGTGTCTATTTTTCCTGGAAAGCGAATGATGGACACACTCTTGAAAGACGCACCACCAGAAGTGGATGGACAGATTCTGAACTGTTCTTAAAATGGCTCCATCATTTCGCCAAGGTCACTGGTTGCTCTCGCCATGATCCTTACCTCATCCTGCTGGACGGACATCATGGCCATGACCCTCACCTCATCATGACCCTCACCTCATCCTGCTGGACGGACATCATAGCCACAAGACTCTGGAAGCAATAGAGTTTTGTCGAGAGCATGGAATAGAACTGCTGACTCTGCCCCGTCACAGCAGGCACAAATGAAACCGTTCCACAGACCTTGTTTTCAGGCCTCTAAGAGTGCTTTCAACGCTGAAGCTGACAGTTGGATGGTGTCAAATCCAGGACGACGGATCTCGATTTATGACATGGCTGGTCTTTCTGGAAAGGCCTTCCTGAGGACAGCTTTGCTTGAAAGAGACGTCCACGGCTTCAAGACCTGCCGTCTGTGGCTGTTTGATCCCAGCGCCTTCACTGACGCCGACTACGAAGGGGCACTGGTAACAGATGAGCAAGAAGAGGAGCCCTCCAATCACAAATTAGCAGAAAACAACAGCTGACGCCTCCAGTGAGAACATTTCCCTTTCCACCAGCCACCCAGTGCAGACTGTTCAACAGACGACTTTCCACATGTGTGACCACTACAATGATTATGTTCACCATCAATGCTGATCTACCTGCATGGCTGTGGTATTCCGCCTTGGAAGAAGGGATCACTGCCATGGCAGAGCCGTCCTCCCTGCCTGGGGAGATGGAGATCATGGCAGCAAGCAAAGTTCTCAACAGGTCCGTTGTGGTGACAGATAACCAGCGCCAGGTGGTACAACGGTATGGAAAGCCCACAAACCAACCACTTGCACCACACCTGACCGTCCAGTTTACCCGCGTTGGCCACGATGTTGGCCACCACAATTGTGATCTGCCTCAAGTTAGAGAACCATCAACGCATACGGAAGAACCAAACAGCCCGACTACGGCCGCATCTTACCTTCACTCTCCAGTCCAAAAGGAGCAGCTCTCTGCCTCAGCAACCTCCAAGGGGATAAGGGAAACCATCCACGGCTTATCCCCTCTTCCAAAGCTGCCAGTGAAGAGGCCAAGATCGAGAAGAACAGAGTCTGCAGCACTGCTGACCTTATCGCAATGCAAAGCTGCTCTGGCAGAAAAGCATGCAGAGAAGAAATCACCAAAAACAACAAATGAAAACAGAGGAGCAAGGCCAAGACTGGACAGGAGAGAAAGAAAAGGCCAGCGACAGCTGAGGAAAAATACCAGTGAGGAAGAGGAGGACTGGCCCTGTATCATCTGCTGTGAACCACACAGTTGCAGCAGACCAGGAGAAGTGTGGGTAGAATGCCAGTCCTGCCGTCACTGGGCCCATGAGGAATGCACTGAAGGACTTCCTACATTCATCTGTCACAACTGTTATTCAGATGACTAATCTGTCGGACATGATACTAACAGCTGAAAGACATGATAGCTGTACAAAACATGTATATAATTCCTTCAGCTATTTAGTGGTGGCAGTTTTTGATTGTTTTCCGTAAGTTTTAATTGCGGGGCAAAACAACTACACGGCGTTTTGCCCGTGTGTGGGGCGAGAAGGCCAATTTTTTTTTTTTTCATTTTTCACCTACCAGTACTTTTATTTGTATCAATTTGTGTCAGTGGCTGTGTGTAGCATAGGCATTTCTCCAGAGTCTGAGCCTACTTTCATTTCTCTGTGCCTTCAACAAGGAAAGTTGCAGCGTTTTTTGCTTAAGGGGGCGCGTTTTACCCCATGCTACCCTAATCCTCCCTTGACGTCTGTCTTGTCATACGTCATCGCCTATACGTAGTTATTCGTCTCTCGTTTTATGTCATCAAGCCTGGAAGACTTTTGTTCTGTTTCTTCCTTTCTCTCTCTGTCTTTCTTTCTTTCCTTCCGTCCTTCTTTCTTTCTTTTTTTTCTTTTCTTCACTTTCCTTTTTTCATTCTTTCTTTTCTTTCTTTTTTCTTGTTTTTTTTTTTTTTTCCTTTTTTTTCTGCCCCCTTTTTTTCTCTCCTTTTCATCATTTTCTTTCTTCTATCTCAATTTCTGATACGACGTCACCTTAACTTTGCGCATGCGCACTGATGAGATCCTGACATGAGATCCTCAATGGGGCAGGATTTGAACCTCATATACTACTCACCACACATGGAACACCCAGTCCTCCCCTTGACGTTTATCTTGTCTTACGTCATTGACTATGCGTAGTTGTTGGTCTTTTTCGTTTTTACCTATCAGAAACAAAAGCAATAGTCCTCCAAAGGGAAGAAAACATTATAGAAAAATCACAATGCCACTCTTCTAATTTTCGGCCACGTAGCCTTTTTCAAGAGATTTAAAAAACAAAAGCAATGCAACTACGCAATGTCCATCTTTGGCAGCTGGTCAGTGCAGTAGCCAAAGATGAACATCACGTAGTTGTATTGTTTTGTTTTTTTTTCTCTTGAAAAAGGCCACGTGGCCGAAAATTAGAAGAGTGGCATTGTGATTTTCTATAAGTGTTACTTCCTTTTTCTTCTTTCTTTCTCCCTGTCTGTTCTCTGTCTTTCTTTCCATTTTTTCTTTCTCTTTCTTTGTTCTCTTTTATTTCTTCCTTTTGCT
>JADBJO010010502.1:40000-41927 GCA_016801955.1 Conus betulinus | reverse complement strand
CTTCTTCCCCCCTCCCCCTCTCCCACTCTCCTCTCCTCCCCCCACCATCTTTCTAAATCCCATCATGCTCCTTGGCGTCCCCGGTTTCTGTCTGCACCCTCCCCCATTTAACGACAGCCCATAACGCGAAGCAGTAAGGTCAGTGTGACTGATGTTAGATGAATGTCCGGGGTAAATAATTGTGACCAGGGAACACTTTGAAGATGTGTCACCGGGGGTCAAAGCTAGCTAGCTAGCTACACACACACACACACACACACACACACACACACACACACACACACAGAGAGAGAGAGAGAGAGAGAGAGAGAGAGAGAGAGAGAGAGACAGAGACAGACAGACAGACAGACAGACAGACAGACAGAGTGTTGAGCACACGAATAGCATGAAGATTGCCAAAGGCAGGGAGGAGACGAGGCGATGGAGGTTTGGGGTTAGGAGTTGGGGGTGGGGGGGGGGGGGTGGGGGGGGGGGGGTGGCGGATGTGAAAGGGGAGGTAGGGATATGGAAAGAGTGTCCCTGTTGTAATGGTACGAGCTCTGGGGTTGGGTTTTTTTTTATTTTTTTTTTTTATTAAGGTTAGGGGAATTCCAGGGGGTGGGGTGTAGAGGGGGTGGGGTGAGGAGTAGTGTGACGATGGCGAGCAGCCGTGGAAGAGGTACACCGGCGCCGGAGGTAACAAGGTCAGTAAGACGTTGGACAGACTTCAACGTGACAGACGTCTGGGTCGCCTGTTCGCACCACCTCCTCCCCCCCCCCCCATCTTTCTCTTAACCCCTCCTTCCCTCCACCCACCTCCCTTCTCAAGCCCTACTTACTCACGCCCTGTGGATTATCCCCCTTTTTTACCAAATCTTCACACCTTTTGAAAGAAAAAAGAAACAAAAAAAGCAATCAACCAAAAAGCCAAAAAAAAAAAAAAAAAAAGTAATCATGGATAAAGTTTCATTTCTCCTCAACTGGAATAGATTCAATTTCTTTCAAGTGTTTTATTCTTTCTTTCTTCCTGTATTTCTTCCCCCTCCCTCCCCGCTCCCTCCTCTCCGCCTTCCACCCACCCTTCCTCGTAAAGGAGGTCATATCTAAGGGGGCCGGAATGTCTCCGTTGGCAGAGCGCCAAACTCGTAAACTTGGTGATCCTGGGGTTGTGGGTTCGAATCTCCGCCGGGCCGTTTCAGTACAGCGGGATTTTTCTCTCGGAGTTAACATTGGTTCGGACTCCATTTCCCATACAGTCCTTCGAATGAGACTATAAAAACCGAGGTTCTGTGTGTGAACGCACGCCTAACATCTTGCACACACGTAAAATCCCATCACCAACTTTCGGAAGAGAAGGCCACTTTGGTCGTTGGTATGGATGACACGTTACACATAGCATGCACTCTGCGTGAAAAACCGAAATAATGAAAGAGTGGTTAAACTGAATGAACGATATTGACCGAATGATACGGGAAACGACTGAGTGAAGCGGATAGACAGACAGACAGGCAGCTAGATAGATAGACAGGCAGACAGACAGGCAGACAGACAGATAGATAGATGGATAGATAGATGGATAGATAGATAGATTGACAGATAGATAGACCACTAGATAGATAGATAGGTAAGTAGGTAGACATACATATAGATAGTCAGAATTTTACAGTACGCCGTCAATCACGTGGTTCTACTGGCATAATACATATGAAATAAAAGACACAGACAAGTTTTCAACAGTCTAGCTTGTAATCTGAGTTGTTTCCGTTTTAATACCCAATATAAGACATCTCCAATATAATATTCCAGGTCTTCTTTCCTTTCCTTTCTGCGTACGCAGGCTGATACTCCTGCGGACACTCCCTGCATAGACAGGCAAGGATCAATCCCATCTGCCCAACAAAGGGAGTGGAGTTTTGTGTGCATGACCTTTTTTTTTTTTATCCCACCA
>JADBJO010010502.1:15000-17500 GCA_016801955.1 Conus betulinus | reverse complement strand
TCTGTCTTTCTCTCTCTCTCTCTCTCTCTCTCGTTTTGGTAATGTAGAGAGAGAGAGAGAGAGAGAGAGAGAGAGAGAGAGAGAGAGAGAGAGAAAGAGAGAGAGATAGAGAGATAGAGAGATAGAGAGAGAGTGTGTGCATGTGAGTCTGTGTGCGTGCGAGTGTGTGTGTGCTCGTGCGTGTGTGCTTGCGTTTGCGCGCGTGTGTGTGCACGCTTGCGCGCGCGCGTGTGTGCGTGTGTGTGCGTACGCGCGCGCGCGCGCGCGTGTTGTTGTGAGTGTGTGCATGCGTGCGTGTATGCGTGCGCGCGCGACTGTGTGTGTGTGTGTGTGTGTGTGTGTGTGTGTGTGTGTGTGTGTGTGTGTGTGTGTGTGTGTGTGAAAATCTGAAGGGCAGGCCATCAAATTTCAGGACAAGACTGACTGAAGCTTTGATAATGACTCCTTTACATTCCATCTCCTGTAAGATCGATGACGCTTTTGAAAAAACATCACAACTCTCTCTCTCTGTCTCTCTCTGTCTCTGTCTTTCTCTGTCTGTCTGCCTCTCTCTCTCTCTCTCTCTCTCTCTCTCTCTCCTCTCTCTCTCTCTCTCTCCCTCTCTCTCTCTCTCTCTCTCTCTCTCTCTCTCTTTCTCTCTCTCTCCTGATGTAGCTTTGATAATGGTTTCTCTACATTCCATCCTATGTAAGATCGATGATGCTTTGAAAAAATATCACAACTCTATCTCTCTGTCCTCTCTGTGTCTCTCTCTGTCTCTGTCTGTCTGTCTGTCTGTCTCTCTGTCTGTCTGTCTGTCTGTCTGTCTCTCTCCTCTCTCTCTCTCTCTCTCTCTCTCTCTCTCTCTCTGTCAGCAGGCGCTCGGCGCTCGTGTGACAGCGTTTTTCAATCGTGTGTGTGTGTGTGTGTGTGTGTGTGTGTGTGTGTGTGTGTGTGTGTGTGTGTGTGTGTGTGTGTGTGTGTGTGTGTGTGAAATCTGAAAAGCAGTTCGTTAACGAAGAGGATGTAGCTGATCGAGCATTGATAACGGTCTCATTAGATTCCACGTTTAAGATTCGTGAAATATGAATCATACTTAAGAGACGCATCGCTAAACTCTCTCTCTTTCCCTCTGTCCCTCTCTTTGTCTTGGTCTCTGTCGCAGTCTCTGTCTGTCTCAGGCTCTCTGTTTTTGTTTCTGTCTCTGTCTGTCTGTCTAGTCTGTCTGTCTGTCTGTCTGTTTACTTCTCTCTCTCTCTCTCTCTCTCTCTCTCTCTCTCTCTCTCTCTCTCTCTCTCTCTCTCTCTCTCTCTCTCTCTCCCCCAATTGTCATTATTGTCAATTAATCGTCTTCTGACGCTCGATCGTTAGTAATTTCAGAATCAATCGTAACAGTGTAGCCAGGCCAGCACGCGCTTCTGAATTCCAGGAGCAACTGCGAAGGTTTTGTGCTTGTTTTCTTTTCTCAAAATGGAAAGCGCAAACGACACTGAGGTTTATGAAGACAGTGAACATCTGCACAATGCCTCTATCCTTCACCCTGCTCTTTCGGATCGCCACTGTGCTCCAAAAGGTCTGGCGCGTGTTGAGCTTGAACCCATGACGCGGGTCAAGACTCAACGAAGGCAGACACGGGATTAATGCGCTAAAACACTATTCCAGTCAGCCTGTCTGTGGACAGCAGAACAGGCTCAGCTAAAAGGACTGGGGTCCGATCGGGAATCCTCCCTCCATGACGTTCTGCAGTCTCTTACAGATGTGGACCAGAGCTTGTCACGACGGTGAGACTCGCTGAACGCTCAGTTCAACAATCTTAGTGAAGCCGTCTGTGTCCGGTGTTAGGGAAGGAGGTGACGAAAACAGCGCGAAGAAATTGAAAGTTTTAGAAACTGAAACTGAAAACTGGAGAACGACCGATGGTGGACTGTCGGACAGAGTTGAACAGATGGGAAAAAAAACAAAATAACTAGACTATCAAGAAGGAAGGTCAGAGAGAAATAATCTTTATTTTGTGAGGTCTTAAGAAGCAGAAATCGAAAAAAAAAAAAACTGGGAGGATTGTGGAAACGTGGTAGTTAATGACTAGTTTGAGACTACCGACGACATTCCTTTGGAAAGATCTCACCGACTTGAGGAAAAGTGACGATGCTCCTGTAGTGGCAAGATTCACCAACTTTAAGGGCAGAGAACGGGTGTTATGACCCAAGAGATAGCGTAAACAACCGAAAAGGAAAGCTCTATCGTCATCGGAGAAGATTATTCTAGGTGAATTCGTGAGGAGCGGCGAAGGCTGGTGCCTTGCCTCGGAAGAGCTGAGGAAGAGAAATTGAAGAGAGGCAGCATGGTCTTTGACCACCTCAAGACCGACAGCAAGACATGGTACTACGACCAAACCAACGACACCCTGCAGGACTCTGAGCGATGTGTCGGCCAACAGAAGTTGATAAACTTCTAACAAAAACTCTGGAAAAAAACACACGACGCAAACAAGTCCAGTACATAGGAAATTGTAAAGAATGTG
>JADBJO010010502.1:0-7500 GCA_016801955.1 Conus betulinus | reverse complement strand
ATACGCACACACACACACACACAACACACACACACACACACACACACACACACACACACACACACGCACACGCACGCACGCACGCGCCGCGCCGCACACGCACACACACACACACACACACACACACACACACACACACACAGTTACTGTATTTTTCAATGCAAGGTGTGTGTAATCTACCCCCCACCCTTCGTTATTCCCGCCCCATCCGTCACCTTCTCCGTCCATCTCTTGCAGAGCCGGAAGTCGTCAAGAGTGACTTCCCTTGCCTCTCTATAGTGGCCGCCGTTTGCGGGGGGGGGGGGGGGGGGGGGGGGGAGAAGAGAGAGAGGAGAGAGAGAGAGAGAGAGAGAGAGAGAGTAAGAGCTGCTTCCCCTGGAGACCCGCCTCTCAGAAGCACACGGTTTCAATGCGTCTGTTATTCAGATGCGGCATGCTCGTTGGACTGTTTTAGAATTTCAACACGTTTTTTTTCTAATGGAATGGCTTTTAGATTTGCTGCCTGAACTGTTTTTTTTCCCCTCCCCCAATTGAAACATGTTTTATTCGCAAAACTGGTGCAGTGTAAAACGCTTGAAATCACGCAGTATTATTCATGTGTGTCTGTATCCATGTGCTATCAATTCGTTGCTAATATCATCATAAAAGGACAATATTGTCAAACAGTTGAGTTATCAATTCGTATACATTATTCAAAAAGTGGCGCATTTCTTCGACAAGATGACGACTAATGTCAAAAAAGTTTTCCGAAAAAAATGAAAAGAAAAAAAAAAAAAAAAATTGAAAATATAGACACAGTTTTACATGTCTCCTTCAAGAAACACAATTTTCAGAAAACGAGAGGCAATACACAAGCATTCACAATGTTAACACATTGTTCACAGTCTGAGTTCGAGGCAGTCCTTCCAACGATAGATACTCTGCCTCGCCCTCCTCCGCTCCCCCCCCCCCCCCCCCCCCCTCCTCCCCCCCCCCCCCCCCCCCCCCCCCCCCCCCCCCCCCCCCCCCCCCCCACCCCCCCCCCCCCCCCCCCCCCCCCCCCCCCCCCCCCCCCCCCCACCCCCCCCCCCCCCCCCCCCCCCCCCCCCCCCCCCCCCCCCCCCCCCCCCCCCCCCCTCCCCCCCCCCCCCCCCCCCCCTCCCCCTCTGTTCCCCTTCCACACACACACACACACACACACACACACACACACACACACACACACGCACGCACGCACGCACGCACGTACGCACGTACGCACGCACGTACGCACGTACGCACGCACGTACTCACGCACGCAAGCATACACGAACGTACAAACGCACATATACACGCGTGCACATATGCTCTCATGCACAACACACACATACAGACAGACGACACACACACACACACACACACACACACACACACACAGAGAAACACACACACACACTCTCTCTTTCTCTCTCTCTCTCTCTCTCTCTCACACACACACACACACACACACACACACACACACACACACACACACACACACACACACACACACACACACCATGCGCGCGCGCGCAAATGCCTCTGTCTTAAGCTCTTTGTTAGTACCTCCCCGCCACACCTTCCCCGGCTTTTCATTTCCTTTCACTCCCTCCCCTCTCCCTCCGCCCACTAAGTCTCACCCTCCCCTTCCTATTTCCTTACCCCCCTCCCCCACTTCCGCTTTGCACCCACCCTCTGTATCTTCACTCACAAACAAACTCATACATCTGTGAATTTTGTTTTGTTTTGTTTTGTTTTGTTTGTTTGCTTGCTTAATGCTTGTTTGTTTGAGTCGTATACTCTTCCGAAGACACTGGTGTTATGATGTATTCTATACATTTTCAGACAGAGTTATTCATTGTAGCTAGTAACTGTTCATATACAAAAACAATTACAGATTAGAATGATCTCAAATGTGACACCATCCATGCTGTATAACCTGTTTATTTCAATATGATATAGACAGACATCTAGAAAGACATTGTGACTGTATTAAGATTTGCTTGTGTCTGATATATCCACTTTTTTTTTTTCTTTTTCATTACAGTGGTATAAAAAAATAACATATAAATTTGTTAAAATTCAAAAGAAGACAAAGCCTATTTTTAACAGCTCCTCTGGTGCCGAAAGAACAATTCATTAATATTAATGTGTTTAGATCGTTCTCGTCTGTTTTAAATGAACGTTGGTAATATCTTCATCAAAGGAAATATGGTCAAACAGTTAAGCTATCACTTCGTTGCAAATATCATCATCAAAGGAAAATATGTCAAACAGTTAAGTTATGAGTTCGTATACATTATTCAAGAAGTGACGCGTTTCTTCAACGAGATAACGACTAATGTCAAAACGTGATTCATATTATAGGATACATTCTTGTTTTTATCAGACCATGCATACAGCCCTCATCGATTGGCTGTACAGTATCTTGTTTCCTTCCCACGCATAGTTCCATCTCCTCCCCAATCCAATATCCCTGTGTCTGTCTGTCTGTCTGTCTGTCTGTCTCTCTCTCTCTCTCTCTCTCTCCACCTAAAACACACAATGCTTCCTCACCCTCGTCAGTTCGCTTACAAATTGGACCAGACCCACTAACGATGCTAAGTCCATTTTCCTCTAATAACGTCTACAACGGTCCGTAATCCCCAATTCCTTCACAGCGTAGCCGTAGACTTCCCCTCGGCATTTGTTACAAGACTGCCTCTCCTGATGGAACTGAGCCTTTGAAACCTGAAAGAATTCTGAAGATGATCGATTTCCTTGTTAATCGATCACAGTCTGTCCCCTCTGTGTGAGCTGCATTGGATTCTCGTTTATATTCCACGGGGGTTTCCACCAAGGTACGGTTCTGGGGCCTGCCCTCTCTCAATTCTGTCGCCTTACCGTCTCTTTATCTCTTTGTGCCTGTATGCCGCAGTGTCTGTCTGTCTGTCTGTCTGTCTGTCTGTCTGTCTGTCTCTCTCTCTCTCTCTCTCTCTCTCTCTTTCTCTCACCCCTCTCTTTGTCTATGCCCCAAGTTCTCTCTCTCTCTCTCTCTCTAATGGACTATTTCCAGAAACATCTTTATGGACGTGCATGTGTGTGTGCGCATGCGTGCGTGCTTGAGTGCGTGGGTGCTCGCGTGTATGTGTGTGTGTGTGTGTGTGTGTGTGTGTTGTGTGTGTGTGTGTGTGTGTGTGTGTGTGTGTGTGTGTGATATTAAATTTATGCTAAAAACCAGCCTCACAGAAAGGGTGATACAAACGTCGAAGGCCATATCAGCCAGACTTGTGTTTCAAGGAAAGGGGGTATGAAAAGGGGATTTCGTTATGTTTTAAACTCTTCTGAAGTGAAAATGACCAGGACCAGACAGTAGCGACTGTTTCACTCCATGGACGGGTCATCAGGCTTGTTACGGGATCCTGCTTGTCTGCTGATGAGAAGCACTTCCAGTCGAACAGACAGGAAGCCCCCTCAATTGGGGGTAGATTCTTTTATCGAAAAAGAAATATATATATATATATATATATACATACATACATACATACATACATACGTACATACTTACATACATAAAGCGTTCATCGAAGGAAAAGAAAATTAAATCTGATTAAGATGTTGAATTGAAATGTGTCCAAAAAATAAAAATCTGGAAATGTGAAAGACACGACTGTAGAGGCTAGTATTATAAATTCAAATAAAATTGAAAAAGAAAAACACCACCTACAAGGAAATTAAAACAAAACCTTAGTTTAAAGCACTGCGCTCTGCGAGACTGAAGTGCTGAAATTTCAATGCAAGACATAAACGATAAGGAATTAAAAAAAAAAAAAAAAAAAAAAAAGAAGAAAACGTCATGTTTCGTGCAGACATAATGGCGCTCAGTAGTCGTCAAGGGTCATTGGAATCCACTTTCTGGTTCTGTCATCATCCGGGGTCTTTTGAAGTGAATCAATACAGGGAAAGGTTCTTCTGTGTGCATGAAATATCATCATTCTCTCCGTGCATCTGTCTGCCTGCCTGCCTGTCTGTCTGTCTGTCTGTCTGTCTATCCGAGATCCTCCTTCACCTCTTTTCTAATTTCCCCCCTCTCACCATTTCCCCCCCCCTTTCCAGATCGGGGATTAACGTTTAACTCGACATCTAGAATTTACAACAGAAATATCCCAGTAAATTAGGGAGGGGGCGGATGCGGGGGAGGGTTTCTAGAGGGAAGGGGGGGTCGGAGGGGGGTGGTCTTATAAAGCACATCCTACCCCCCAACCCCTCCTTTCTTACCTGCCACTCTTTCCTTCTTCTGCTCATGCCTCGTCTTGCTCTTCCATGTATCACAGAGCTCAAGAAACAGGACATCACTTGAACATAACCACCATTGTTGGCCTTTCTCATTTCATTGCCGCAAACGCGGTGATGCTCAGAATGGCTGGCCTCGTCGAGTCTGAGTCTCTCCTTCCCCCTTCCCCCCCCCTCTATCTCTCTCTCTCTCTCTCTGTTTACCGACAGTAAAATCCATGTGTGTGTGTGTGTGTGTGTGTGGTGTGTGTGTGTGTGTGTGTGTGTGTGTGTGGTGTCGTGTGTGTGTGTGTGTGCGTGTGTGTGTGTGTGTGTGGTGTGTGTGTGGTGTGTGTGTGTGTGTGTGTGTGTGTGTGTGTGTGTGTGTGTGTGTGTGTGTGTGTGTGTGTGTGTGTGTGTGTGTGTGTGTGTGTGTGTGTGTGTGTGTGTGCTTGCAAGCGTGCGTGCGTGCGTGCATATGTGTGTGTGTGTGTGTGTGTGTGTGCGCGCGGCGCGTGTGTGTGTGTGTGTGTGTGTGTGTGTGTGGGTGTGTGTGTGGTGTGTGCGAGCATGCGAAGATGCGTGCGTGCGTGCGTGCGTGCGTGCGCGCGAGCGTGCGTGCGTGTGTGGGTTGTGTGTTTGCGCCATGTGTGTGTGCGCGCGCGCGCGCGCGCGCGCGTGTGTGTGTGTGTGTGTGTGTGTGTGTGTGTGTGTGTGTGTGCCTGCGCATGTGTGTGCGTGTGCATGCACTGTGTGTGTGAGTGAGTGAGTGAGTGAGTGAGACTGAGAAGAGAGAGAGAGTGAGAGAAGTGTGAGAGGGAGAGAGGAGAGAGAGAGAGAGTGTGTGAGGAGTGTGTGAGTGTGTGTGTGTGGTGTGTGTGTGTGTGTGTGTGTGTGTGTGTGTGGTGTGTGTGTGTGTGTGTGTGTGTGTGTTGTGTTGTGGTGTGGGTGTGGTGTGTGTGTGTGTGTGTGTGTGTGTGGTGTGTGTGTGTGTGTGTGTGATTTATGCTTGTGTGTGTGTGTGTGCGTTGTGTGTGTGTGGTGTGTGGGGGGGGGGGTGTGAATGAGGACGGTAATGTAAAGTTGGGGTGAGACAAAGGGGAATAATCTAAGCCGTGTTGTGGGTGGGTTGGTTGTAAAAGAACTGCCTACAGCAAAGGAAACGGGTCAGCCCCTCCATGAACTTTGTGTTGAAATCTGAGAGAGAGAGAGAGAGGGAGAGAGAGAGAGAGATGAGAGAGGAAGAGAGAGAGAGAGAGAGAGAGTTAAGTCCCTGGAGACCCGTTTCTCCGCTGCACAGTTTCAGAGGTCTGGGGAAGGTAATGCACGTGCTGGTCATAATGGGGGCATGGAAAGGAAGCAGCAGCGCTAGTTCCTGGCCTGCCCTACGGCCCACCAGGCCTGGATCGATGACTGCCATTGACCAGGGGGGCAAGGGGGTGGTGCTGAGGTGGACGTCCCAGCTTGTTCACAAGTCCACACACTTTTCTTCATTTTTTTTCTTTTTTTTTATATATCTGACGATGACGTGCGCTGTTCACTGTGGCTTTTCAGAACATCCTCAGGGGTTCTTGATTAGAGTGTTTTTATATCTGCATTTCAACTTTTTACTTCAACTTAAGCACATCTTTTTTGGTTGATGCTGGCGACCAGGAGTAGATGTTTAGAAGTATGTGATTTGCGAGAGTGCGTGGTGCACTCGCGTGTTTGTGTGTGTATGTGTTTATAAGCGCGCGCGCGCGCGCGCGCGCGCGCGCGCGTGTGTGTGTGTGTGTGTGTGTGTGGTGTTGTGTTGTGTTGTGTTCTGATGTGTTGTGTTGGGTGTTGTGGTGCGTGCGTGCGTGCGTGCGTGCGTGCGTGCGTGCGCGCGGAGCGCGCGCGCGCGCGCGCGCGCGCGCGTGTGTGTGTGGTGTGTGTGTGTGTTGTGTGCTCTATACACAAAGACCCTTAAAAAAAATAAAACTAACCCGCAAAAAGTGTCTTAATTATCCTTGTCTGTTCAAATTAATCCTGTCATCACAAAGGAAAATTATGTTAAACATTAGGCTTTTAAACTAAAACACAAAGTTTTGACACACCACAGGCGTTTTCATTTAGCATGATAAAGATGATGCCAACCAATGAATTCCTAGATTTCTGACAAGAGGCTTCCTGTAGGTGTAGTCAACTCTTCCCCAAAAGAAACCCACCGCCGCCGCTTGCTTCCCCATCACAGCCTTGTAGGAATAAAACTTTTTGAGTCTTGAATCTAACTCCTTCCCCGTACCCTAAGACACTGTCCGCCACTCCGCTTTTCTCTTGTCCCACCCTCTGTGGTTCTGTCATACCATCTGTGTCTATCTCTGTACTCTGTCTGTCTCTCTCTCGTCTCTGTTTCTTGTCTCTGTCTCTCTCGATATCTGTCTCTGTTCCTTATAACTATCTGGATCTGTCTCTATAGACTATTTGGTTGTCTCGTCTTCTCTCGGTCTGTCGTGTATATATGTTAGGTCCACGACTGTCTATGTATGATGTGTCTGTTTAGGTAGCTGTAGGTCTGGAGGTATGGTATGTCGGGTCGAGAGAGCGCAAGAGATACGTATTAGAAGAAACATTAGATAGAGATCTCTTCTCTCCTCTCTATGCAGACCACACGAGTGCCTTTTCAGGCCCTGGAGCTTGCATACAGAGAGGACACAGACCTCATCGAACCACGCCAACGCCCATGTTCCTTTAAATGAATGCATCCACGTATTCGGAATCTAATTTTCTTGTAGTAAATATTAGTGGCATCAGACCTGGTAGCCCAGGCCATTTCTACCAAGTGCCAAATGCTGTCAATGCAGGTCTTTCCAGCTCGAACCATCCAGACATAAACGTTCTGAAATGGTCGATTTCCGGTCAACCGCAGATCACCGCCTGTCCCTGTAGATCAAAGCCCCTCGTCTCTATTAAACAGGGTTTCCACAAAGGTGCGTGCTGGACGCCTTGCCCTCCTTAGGTTTTGCAGGACTAGTCCTTATCTTCGTTGGCACTGCGCCTGTCTGGCCGCCAGTCTCCCTGCTTCTCCCTATGAACAGGGGGTTTTATTTAAAAAGGGATAGCAAATATCAACTATTGGAACACTTTGAGGGAATACGCCGACGCTAGGGAGTAATGACTCGCAATAGGAAAGGGGAAAGGGGAAGCGGGGGTGAGGAAACGTCTGGCAAGAATAAGGAAGGACGAGAACCGAGAAAAGAGAGATGAAGGAACACCATAACCCAAAAAACA
>JADBJO010010501.1:38315-72317 GCA_016801955.1 Conus betulinus | reverse complement strand
ACACTTTCATTCAGAAGCTGGGATCACCAGGATGGCATGGCCTGCGAACAGTGCAGATCTCAATCCAATCGAGAACATCTGGGAGAACTTGGCCGGCGAGTCCATGCAAACCGCCCACGTCCAGCTAATCGGGAACAGCTGCTGCACGTCCTGCGACAGGAGTGGGAAAACATCCCCCAGGCCGTCATCGCAAACACCATCAATCTCCATGAGGCAGCGCTGTCTCGATTTGTGTTGCTGCGTGGAGTGGACACATCCATTTTTAAACAGATTAAAGAAACATGTTGGTGGATTTTCTTTCCCCAGGGTGGGTCTCTTTACCTTGCTTTATCATTGCAAAAACATTACGCAATCCAAATGAAGTTGCTTTAATTTGATTCACAAGGGTTGCAATTAAATATCTGTACACATGAAACATTTTTGGTTTCGTGCGTGTTGCATTTGTCAGACAGATTGCAAGTGGTCCTTAACTTATGTTGAAGTCTGTATGAAAATAAAGGAGTTTGTCATCCACCAAATTCTTTGCCCATTCCACCCCCTAGCCCATCCTCTTCCAGCTCATCCTTACCTTTTCCATCTTTATCTCCCTACACCAGCTATGGCAAACAACCGGTTCCGAATGGTCTGGTCACTGACGGTGACATTGCCAGCTGCTTGCAGCTGCCCCCTGAGTGTGTCGGAAGTGGCCGTTCTCAGCCTCAGAGCCGACAGGACAACAAACCTGTCCTGCTGCCTGGAGGTGGACCTTGGGCGTCCTGGACGTCTTCACTCAGCAACACTTCCTGTCTGGTTGAAGCAGTCTCTCAAAATCTGAATGACTGAATGGGTGACTGACAGTCGACGACCACCTCTCGCACCCCCATGCCCTCCTGAAGCCACGCAATTGCCCGCCCTTGGTCATCCTGACTCAGTCGTTGTCTCCGAGGCATGGTTGCAAAAGTGCCGTAAACACAGGCATAAATGCCCACCAGTCTCTCAAAACTGGCTGACCTGTGTTCAGATAAGACATGGGTTGCACGTGCATTGCAGTATTCCTGCAGTACAGATGTGCTCTGTTGCACAGGCCTGTTTGATTTGCACCCTTTTTTTTTCGTGCAGTATGTGCACATTTCAGTTCACGGCTGTGATGTGCATGACACAGACTGAGTTGATTTCTGATCAAATTCAAGTTGACTGATCAGGCATGCAACCAAATTCAGTAAGTTTGGGTGGGTGCAGTGCCATGTTATTGGAATAAAATAAAGTCAAACAAGGTACCCTAAAAAGTGGTAGTGGCCTTTCAATTGTTTTGAGCATATAGAATGCCATCTTCATCCCCATTTATGTGGTTCCAAGAAAATGGTCCTGTTAAGTGTCGTTTCAAACTTTAAATAAATAGAAAGAAAAAAAAAGAAGATTAAACAAACCATCATTTCCCAGAATGACAGTCCAGAGACTTGTCATAGATTCAGTGCCAAGAGACTTTGTCATAGATTCAGTGTCAGGAGACTTGTCATACATTCAGTGTCAAGAGACTTGTCACAGATTCAGTGTCCAGAGACTTGTCACAGATTCAGTGTCAAGAGACTTGTCATAGATTCAGTGCCAAGAGACTTGTCACAGATTCAGTGTCAAGAGACTTGTCATAGATTCAGTGCCAAGAGACTTTGTCATAGATTCAGTGATTTCTGTAAGAGTCATTTCTGACTCACAGATATAATTTTTGACTCATTTATGTTTTACTTGGAAAGAGACATAGTAAGTCCTGATATCAGAGTATCACTCCTGTAGGTTGGATATTCAGCATAGACTGCTGATTTGGGAGTTTGAAGCACCTGGATTTCTCTTTTTTTTTTTTTTTTACCTTTTTTTACTTTTTTTTTTCTTTTTTACTACTCTGTTACCTCATTTTTCTTTTTTTGTTTTTTCTGACATAGCGCTCATGCTTCACTATTTTACTTCTTATTGTAGACCAGCATTGTTTGTCTTCATCACAGATAGTACAGGTGTTACTGTAGACCAGCATTGTTGTCTTCATCATAGATAGTACAGGTGTTACTGTAGACCAGCATTGTTTGTCTTCATCATAGATAGTACAGGTGTTACTGTAGACCAGCATTGTTTGTCTTCATCACAGATAGTACAGGTGTTACTGTAGACCAGCATTGTTTGTCTTCATCATAGATAGTACAGGTGTTACTGTAGACCAGCATTGTTTGTCTTCATCATAGATAGTACAGGTGTTATTGTAGACCAGCATTGTTTGTCTTCATCACAGATAGTACAGGTGTTACTGTAGACCAGCATTGTTGTCTTCATCATAGATAGTACAGGTGTTATTGTAGACCAGCATTGTTTGTCTTCATCACAGATAGTACAGGTGTTATTGTAGACCAGCATTGTTTGTCTTCATCATAGATAGTACAGGTGTTCGACACCTATTGTAGACCAGCATTGTTGTCTTCATCACAGATAGTACAGGTGTTACTGTAGACCAGCATTGTTTGTCTTCATCATAGATAGTACAGGTGTTACTGTAGACCAGCATTGTTGTCTTCATCACAGATAGTACAGGTGTTATTGTAGACCAGCATTGTTGTCTTCATCACAGATAGTACAGGTGTTACTGTAGACCAGCATTGTCTGTCTTCATCATAGATAGTACAGGTGTTACTGTAGACCAGCATTGTCTGTCTTCATCACAGATAGTACAGGTGTTACTGTAGACCAGCATTGTTTGTCTTCATCATAGATAGTACAGGTGTTACTGTAGACCAGCATTGTTGTCTTCATCATAGATAGTACAGGTGTTACTGTAGACCAGCATTGTTGTCTTCAACATAGATAGTACAGGTGTTACTGTAGACCAGCATTGTTGTCTTCACAGATAGTACAGGTGTTATTGTAGACCAGCATTGTTGTCTTCATCATAGATAGTACAGGTGTTATTGTAGACCAGCATTGTTGTCTTCATCATAGATAGTACAGGTGTTACTGTAGACCAGCATTGTTTGTCTTCATCACAGATAGTACAGGTGTTACTGTAGACCAGCATTGTTGTCTTCAACATAGATAGTACAGGTGTTATTGTAGATCAGCATTGTTTTTCTCTTCATCATAGATAGTACAGGTGTTACTGTAGACCAGCATTGTTTGTCTTCATCACAGATAGTACAGGTGTTACTGTAGATCAGCATTGTTGTCTTCATCATAGATAGTACAGGTGTTACTGTAGACCAGCATTGTTGTCTTCAACATAGATAGTACAGGTGTTACTGTAGAGACCAGCATTGTTGTCTTCATCATAGATAGTACAGGTGTTACTGTAGACCAGCATTGTTGTCTTCACAGATAGTACAGGTGTTACTGTAGACCAGCATTGTTGTCTTCATCATAGATAGTACAGGTGTTACTGTAGACCAGCATTGTTTGTCTTCATCACAGATAGTACAGGTGTTACTGTAGACCAGCATTGTTGTCTTCATCATAGATAGTACAGGTGTTACTGTAGATCAGCATTGTTTGTCTTCATCATAGATAGTACAGGTGTTACTGTAGACCAGCATTGTTTGTCTTCATCACAGATAGTACAG
Source organism: Conus betulinus (assembly GCA_016801955.1). Taxonomy (NCBI): domain Eukaryota; kingdom Metazoa; phylum Mollusca; class Gastropoda; order Neogastropoda; family Conidae; genus Conus; species Conus betulinus. The sequence goes on along the minus strand of JADBJO010010501.1, from coordinate 68,745 downwards.
GTGTTACTGTAGATCAGCATTGTTGTCTTCATCATAGATAGTACATGTGTTACTGTAGACCAGCATTGTTGTCTTCATCACAGATAGTACAGGTGTTACTGTAGACCAGCATTGTTTGTCTTCATCATAGATAGTACAGGTGTTACTGTAGACCAGCATTGTTGTCTTCATCACAGATAGTACATGTGTTACTGTAGACCAGCATTGTTTGTCTTCATCATAGATAGTACAGGTGTTACTGTAGACCAGCATTGTTGTCTTCATCACAGATAGTACAGGTGTTACTGTAGACCAGCATTGTTGTCTTCATCATAGATAGTACAGGTGTTACTGTAGACCAGCATTGTTTGTCTCTTCATCATAGATAGTACAGGTGTTACTGTAGACCAGCATTGTTGTCTTCATCACAGATAGTACAGGTGTTACTGTAGACCAGCATTGTTGTCTTCATCATAGATAGTACAGGTGTTATTGTAGACCAGCATTGTGTTGTCTTCATCATAGATAGTACAGGTGTTACTGTAGACCAGCATTGTTGTCTTCATCATAGATAGTACAGGTGTTATTGTAGACCAGCATTGTTGTCTTCACAGATAGTACAGGTGTTACTGTAGACCAGCATTGTTGTCTTCATCACAGATAGTACAGGTGTTACTGTAGACCAGCATTGTTGTCTTCAACATAGATAGCACAGGTGTTACTGTAGACCAGCATTGTTGTCTTCATCACAGATAGTACAGGTGTTATTGTAGATCAGCATTGTTTGTCTTCATCATAGATAGTACAGGTGTTACTGTAGACCAGCATTGTTGTCTTCATCATAGATAGTACAGGTGTTACTGTAGACCAGCATTGTTGTCTTCAACATAGATAGTACAGGTGTTATTGTAGATCAGCATTGTTTGTCTTCATCATAGATAGTACAGGTGTTACTGTAGACCAGCATTGTTGTCTTCAACATAGATAGTACAGGTGTTATTGTAGATCAGCATTGTTTGTCTTCATCATAGATAGTACAGGTGTTACTGTAGACCAGCATTGTTGTCTTCATCATAGATAGTACAGGTGTTTGACACCTATTGTAGACCAGCATTGTTGTCTTCATCACAGATAGTACAGGTGTTCGACACCTACGCCGGAGAGCTGGGGCCATCCTTGTTCAGCAGGTACGAACTTCCGCTGTTGAGACAGATCGCTACGGAAGTCAAGCAGAGGCTGAAAGAGAAGAATGTTGATCCAGTGCCAATGGTAAGACATTGGACTTCTTTCTGTCCACATAGAAGTATTATAGACACTGAGCATTAAGGCTTATTTCGTCTTTGATGGTTGTAGACCTTGACGGTGTGGTTTTGTCATGTACTTGCTCAGAGCCCACTCATGTTATGAGTGCATTCATCCATTCACATTTTCCCTTCCTGAACATTCAGTCTGCATTAACGCACTCCATGAGAGGTGAACAACAACCAAACAACAACAGCAACAACAACAACCCGTATCAAGTGCACATTGTTGTGACCCAGCACATGAGAGGTGAACAACAACCAAAACAACAACAGCAACACACAACAACCCGTATCAAGTGCACATCGTTGTGACCCAGCATGCAAGAACGTGAACATTTCCATTCAAAGAAAAGTTTTGATTTGTTTCTGTTGTTTTGTTTTTTTTTTTAGAGAAAAAAGAACTATTAGTCTAAACCTTGACTCCCAAGCTGTGCCAGCCCCTGACGTTCACCATGATTCATTCTGTGGCTCTCTGATGTCTGCCTTTGAACCTGTATCTGATTCTGATGGTAAAGAAGTGATCATGAAAACTCCCATCAAGACATGTGTTTTAGATCCAGTGCCATCTTCTGTGTTGTCCTGTCATTTATGATTCGGTGCCTTATATTGTTGTCCTGTCATTGATGATTTGGTGCCATATATTGTTGTCCTGTCATTGATGATTTGGTGCCATATATTGTTGTCCTGTCATTGATGATTTGGTGCCATATATTGTTGTCCTGTCATTGATGATTTGGTGCCTTATATTGTTATCGCGTCATTGATGATTTGGTGCCATATATTACTGCAGTTGTGAATGAATCCCTAAACTCAGGCTGTTTTCCTTCTGTTTTTGAAAACCGCTGTTGTTAGACCTGTACTTGAGAAACCTCCCTTGATGCTGATAATCTTAAAAACTACAGGCCTGTTTCTAATTTACCCCTTTCTTTCTAAACTCATTGAAAAGATTGTCCTTCAACTTCTCAATCACCAACACTGCAACAACCACCTCTACCATTTACAGTCTGCTTACGGCTCTAGCCACAGTACAGAAATTGCCCTCTTGAAATAGTGAACAATCTCTTATTGGCCCTCATTGGTAATCAAGTATCTCTGCTCTCTGTCTGTGAATTATCTGCTGCTTTTGACACCATTGAACACTCAATTCTTTTGTCTCATCTGCACGACACTTTCTGTGTTTCTGATAAAGCATTATCATGGTTTCAGTCTTTCCTATCTGAACAAACTCAGCTTGTCTGTGTAAATGGCATCTCCTCTCAACCAGCTATCCTCCAGTATGGAGTTCCCCAGGGATCCATCTTTGGCCCCCTCCTTTTCATACTCTACACCCACCCAGTCTCCAACTGTCTCACCACTGCTTGTCAGACGACAATCAGATTTACATATCCAGCAATATCTTTCAGCTGCCTTCTGCAATCCAACGCACACAGTCGATGTATCATGGACATAAAATCTTGGATGACAGTTAACAAACTTCAGCTCAACGATGAAAAAACTGGAACGATCTTCTTTGTACCCAAAAGACTTCTTTTATCTGACTATATCCCAAACTCTATCAAACTGGAAAATTGCCTTATTCAGACATCTTCATCTGCACAGAATTTAGGTGTTACCCCTGACTCAGCACTTTCCTTCAGCAACATGTTTCCACAGTCCGCCGTGTCTGTTACTTTGAGCTTCACTGCTTTGGTTCTGTGTGACATCTTCTCTCTGTTTGATGCCACAAACCCCTTGTTTCTGCCTTCATTCTATCAAGACTTGATTACTGGAATTCTCTTCTTTCTTTTTCTTTTTTTTTTTTTGCTGTCCTGTCTTCCATGCCACCTCAGTGGCAGTGCGCCCACACCCGTTCATTCTGACCCCTCATCCACAGCCACAGCGCTCATTCTGACCCCCTGTCCACAGCCACACCCAATTCTGACCCCCTGTCCACAGCCACACCGCTCTCATTCTGACCCCCTGTCCACAGCCACACCACACTCATTCTGACCCCCTGTCCACACACCACACCGCTCATTCTGACCCCCTGTCCACAGCCACACCACTCATTCTGACCCCCTGTCCACAGCCACACCGCTCATTCTGACCCCCTGTCCACAGCCACACCACTCATTCTGACCCCCTGTCCAGCCACACCCACACCGCTCATTCTGACCCCCACATCCACAGCCACACCGCTCATTCTGACCCCCACAGCCACAGCCACCCACTCCATTCTGACCCCCTTGTCCACAGCCACACCCACTCATTCTGACCCCCTGTCTACAGCCAGCCACACCGCTCATTCTGACTGACCCCTGTCCACAGCCACACCGCTCATTCTGACCCCCTGTCCACAGCCACACCACTCATTCTGACCCCCTGTCCACAGCCACACCACTCATTCTGACTGACCCCCTGTCCACAGCCACACCGCACCATTCTGACCCCCTGTCCACCACCCACACCACAGCACCCGCTCATTCTGACCCCCTGTCCACCACACACACCGCTCATTCTGACCCCCTGTCCACAGCCACACCGCTCATTCTGACCCCCTGTCCACAGCCACACCGCTCATTCTGACCCCCTGTCCACAGCCACACACCGCTCTCATTCTGACCCCCTGTCCACAGCCACACCGCTCATTCTGACCCCCTGTCCACAGCCACACCACTCATTCTGACCCCCCCTGACCCCATTCTGTCCACAGCCACACCACTCATTCTGACCCCCTGTCCACAGCCACACCGCTCATTCTGACCCCCTGTCCACAGCCACACCACACCGCTCATTCTGACCCATGTCCACACCCCACTCATTCTGACCCCCTGTCCACAGCCACACCACTCATTCTGGACCCCCCACACTCCACAGTCACAGCCACACCACCACTGATTCTGACCCCAGTCCACAGCCACACCACTCATTCTGACCCCCTGTCCACAGCCACACCCACACTGACCCCCTTCATTCTGACCCCCTGTCCACAGCCACACCGCTCATTCTGACCCCCCTCCACAGCCACACACCGCTCATTCTGACCCCTGTCCACAGCCACACCCACACCGCTCATTCTGACCCCCTGTCCACAGCCACACCCACACCGCTCATTCTGACTCCCTGTCCACAGCCACACCACTCATTCTGACCCCCTGTCCCACACACACCGCTCATTCTGACCCCCTGTCCACAGCCACACCACTCATTCTGACCCCCTGTCCACAGCCACCACTCATTCTGACCCCCTGTCCACAGCCACACACCACACCGCTCATTCTGACCCCCTGTCCACAGCACCCACACCGCTCATTCTGACCCCCCTGTCCACAGCCACACCACTCATTCTCACCCCCCCTGTCCACCACACCCACACTGCTCATTCTGACCCCCTGTCCACAGCCACACCACTCATCATTCTGACCCCCTGTCCACAGCCACACCACACCGCTCATTCTGACCCCCTGTCCAGCAGCCACACCACACTCATTCTGACCCCCCTGTCCACAGCCACACCCACACCGCTCATTCTGACCCCCTGTCACAGCCACACCCACACGCATTCTGACCCCCTGTCCACAGCCACACCCACTGCTCATTCTGACCCCCCATTCTGACAGCCTGTCCACAGCCACACCGCTCATTCTGACCCCCTGTCCACAGCCACACCCACTCATTCTGACCCCCCTGTCCTGTCCACAGCCACACCACTCATCATCTGACCCCCTGTCCACAGCCACACCACTCATTCTGACCCCCTGTCCACAGCCACACCGCTCATTCTGACCCCCTGACAGCCACCACAGCCACACCCTCTCATTCTGACCCCCCCTGTCCACAGCCACACCGCTCATTCTGACCCCCTGTCCACAGCCACACATTCTGACTCATGTCCACCCCCTGTCCACACCCACACCACCACTCATTCTGACCCCCTGTCCACAGCCACACCACTCTCATTCTGACCCCCTGTCCACAGCCACACCGCTCATTCTGACCCCCTGTCCACAGCCACACACACCTCATTCTGACCCCCTGTCCACAGCCACACCCACACCGCTCATTCTGACCCCCTGTCCACAGCCACACCACACCGCTCATTCTGACCCCCTGTCCACAGCCACACCGCTCATTCTGACCCCCTGTCCACAGCCACACCACACCGCTCATTCTGACCCCCTGTCCACAGCCACACCACTCATTCTGACCCCCTGTCCACAGCCACACCCGCTCATTCTGACCCCCTGTCCACAGCCACACCCACACTGCTCATTCTGACCCCCTGTCCACAGCCACACCCACACCGCTCATTCTGACCCCCTGTCCACAGCCACACCGCTCATTCTGACCCCTGTCCACAGCCACACCCACCGCTCATTCTGACCCCCTGTCCACAGCCACACCCACTCATTCTGACCCCTGTCCACAGCCACACCCACTCATTCTGACCCCTGTCCACAGCCACACCTCTCATTCTGACCCCCTGTCCACAGCCACACCGCTCATTCTGCTCCCTGTCCACAGCCACACCGCTCATTCTGACCCCCTGTCCACAGCCACACCACTCATTCTGACCCCTCATCCACAGCCACACTGCTCATTCTGACCCCCTGTCCACAGCCACACTGCTCATTCTGACCCCCTGTCCACCCCCACACACCCCGCTCATTCTGACCCCCTGTCCACAGCACACCGCTCATTCTGACCCCCTGTCCACAGCCACACTGCTCATTCTGACCCCTCATCCACAGCCACAGCGCGGTCAGTCCCGCTGCAGCCCCGGCACCGGCAATCCACAGGGAGCAGTCAGTGTCAAGTCCTCAAAAGGCAACCCACCGGAGGAGACACTGCACTGCTGCCAAGTCACTTCGTTGGTGTTCAGTGGTTCCTGTTCCGATCTAACATACGCAGGACACCACCTACTAAGCTCCCTACTGATGACAATAATTGCTTAGTCACAGAACCGGCATGAGTAGCTCTCCCCCTCCGGAGGGCGCCACCACCTCTGTCAAGCGACAGCCCCCATGGACTTGACGATACCGGTGACCCCGACAGAATCATACCAAGGCCACAGACGAGGAGAGGTCATCGAAATTGAGGTCATCATAAGAGCAGGGCATGAAGGGCCACAGAATTTGAGACTTTTTTTTTTTTGTGCTGATTGATGAGAATGAGGATGATTAAGATGATGCTACGGATTTCCATTTCGGTCTGAGACTGCATGACAGGGCTGCACTCTATGCTTCCTTTCATAATATATCTCGGCGTCAGCCAGGCCTGAGAGATACAGACACCTGCAGTGCTGGTCAGGAAATTTGAGCAACACCGTCAGAGACGCATCCATTAAGTGGATGAAACTCAACTGTGTGGTCCCAGTCTTCCCAACTGAGCCTGTAGCAAACTCAACTCTGGGTAGGAGCTGGTAGGGGCAGAAAAACCCACATGACTGTTATGGGATTTGAACCGACGACCCCTGGGAGTCCACGACACTAACCACTTCGTCATGGTGGCTGGTAATTCTCTTTTAGCTGGCTGTCCCCAGAATCTTCTCAGTCCTCTCCAGAAAGTACAAAACAATGCTGCTCGTTCGATTCTCAGACAACCCAGATCTTCTCATGTCACTCCCTTACTTCTTTTTCTTACCTGGCTGCCAGTCGAAAAATGAACGGACTACAAACTGTCCTTACTTTGCTTTAAATCTTTGAATGGTTTAGCTCCTTACCTTTCTGATCTCCTTCACCTCTGCGTTCCTTCTTGGCAGTCATGTTCTACCAACAACACTCTATTCAAAATCCTACGATTTCAAACTAAAACTGTATGGCGATCATTCGTTTTCTTTACAGGGTCTGGTTTTTTTTTTTTTTTAAGAAACAAAAGCAATAGTCCTCCAAAGGGAAGAAAACAGTATAGAAAATCACAATGCCACTCTTCTAATTTTCGCCACGTGGCCTTTTTCAAGAGAAAAAAAACAAAAAACAATACAACTACGTGATGTCCATCTTCGGCAACTGGTCAGAGCAAAGATTGACGTCATAAATATATTACGCAAGTTTTGTCATGCCAAAACTTGCGTAATATATATTATATATGACGTCAATTCTTTGCTCTGACCAGTTGCCGAAGATGGACATCACGTAGTTGTATTGTTTTTGTTTGTTTCTCTTGAAAAAGGCCACGTGGCTGAAAATTAGAAGAGTGGCATTGCGGTTTTTTTTTTTTTTTTATTTCCCAGTAGTTTTCAAACTCTCTGTCTTCCTTCAAGGCATCTCTTGAAACAGCCCTCTTCACCTGTCAGTAACAGTTCTTTCTTCCCCTTCCCTTGCCCATCAAATGGATTCTACGACTAATGTGTGTTTTGTGCGTGCATGCGCACATGCTGTTGTGTCCATTGTTGTGAGACAATGTGTGTGGGATCGTGTATTGTATTGTGTGTGTGCATGTTGTGTGTGTGTGTGTGTGTGTGTGTCAGTATGCTTCCTTGTTTGTAGGTGCATGGTACTTATTGTAATATTCATCTTCTTATGGTGGTATCATTTTTTTTTCTTTAACCTTTTCTGTATTTGTAAGCACTTACAGTTTATGATTAAGATTAAGGGCCATAAATAATCATTATTATTATTAAAAGGTTGTGGGTTTTTTTGTTGGTTTTTTTTTTGTGGCATCAGGTATTGGATCAGTGGAGCAACTAAGATAGTGACTTGTTATTTTTCCTTTTTCTTTTTTTTTTTCCCTAAGGCCGAAATCCACCTCTTCATTTTTTAGTGCTTCACACTGTGCTCTTCATCTAACAAAAAAACAAAAAGTGGAGAAGAAAAAAATTCCACAACCAGGTTTTTCTTTTTTTTTTCTCTGTAAATCGACACAGGCAGATAGACAGACAGGCAGACAGACAGACAGAGGCAGCCTTGTAGAGATGTACGTATAATTTGTTGTAAATTGGGCTGGCCATTTGGCTATTCCCTGATAAGGCCAGCATCTTTTTTTTTTCCACCTTTTTTTTTTCCTTTTCCTTTTCCCTTTTTTGGTTGGCACTTGCCCACTGTGCAAATCTGTGTGTTCTATTTACTGATAGACGTCTGTATGCAGATCTGTGCGTTCTGTCGACTGATGGACGTCTGTATGCAGATCTGTGCGTTCTGTTGACTGACGGACATCTGTATGCAGATCTGTGCGTTCTGTTGACTGACGGACATCTGTATGCAGATCTGTGTGTTCTGTTGACTGACGGACATACGGACATCTGTATGCAGATCTGTGCGTTCTGTTGACTGACGGACATCTGTATGCAGATCTGTGTGTTCAGTTGACTGATGGACATCTGAATGCAAAATGTGTGCGTTCTGTTGACTGACGGACATCTGAATGCAAATCTGTGCGTTCTGTTGACTGATGGACATTTGTATGCAAATATGAAAAAAAAAAAAAAGAAAAGAAAAAAAGGAAGTTGAGGAGGAATTAAAAGGGCTTATAGAAGCTTCAGAAATGCACATCAAAGGTACAGAAATGCACATCAAAGGTACAGAAATGCACATCAAAGATACAGAAATGCATATCAAAGGTACAAAAATGCACATCAAAGGTACAGAAATGCACATCAAAGATACAGAAATACACATCAAAGGTACAGAAATGCACATCAAAGATACAGAAATGCACATCAAAGGTACAGAAATGTGACGATTGAGGAATGTACCTATGATCTTATGAATGTAAGTTTCGACACCCGTCGCTGTCACTCCTGAACTTGTGAACATTCCTTGTAATCATTATGTATTATTAAAAGTTAATATCTCAGAAACTATCAGTGCTAGAAGCTTTACAGTTCTTTGAAAAAAAATTTTTTTTTTCGTTAATCCCCAGTTCCACGCACAGACACACGTACACATATATCATAGCAGTAAGCACATTCTGGTCACACACACACACACACACACACACACACACACACACACACACACACACACACACACACACACACACACTGGCAACACTGTTGCTTCAACTCTGTGTTGTATAAGGATGTCATGACAGGAGAGATAGGTGTAGTTGACGTTTTGTACTTTTTGCACCAAAGCGAGACCATATGTAAACAGTGTTTGAATCTCTGACCTTTTCTTGTCATTGATGGATGCTGAGGCATGTGATGAGTGAGAGAAGTTCACTGTTTGGGAGGATGGGAGTTTTCTTGTTATGTATGACAGACCAGGAGTTGCCAGACAGGAGGATAGGGCACTTGGCTTGGGCAGAGTTGGTAGTTTATTTTCAGCCCTGGGAGTTGTGAAAGGAAACTTTAGTTTCCTGTGAGCCCAGGGAGTGGTCGAATTTGATGTAGTGCAGACAGAAGTCTGCTAGGGATTCAGTTTGTGTTAGACTGTTGATTCCCAGTGGAGAATCTCAGTGTCCCACCATTGGTGTCAGCTGCCACTGGAACACCCACACAAAAAAAGAAAGAAAAGGATGAAATTGACAGGAAAAAAAAGACAAAAAGACAAAAGGTACCAATATCAAGATCAGTCTGACCAACAATGATGAACATGGGAATACAAAAAGTTGGGAAAAAAAGGATTCAGTATGTAAGTAGGCAATAAGTGTTATTGCTTTGATTTTATTACAAAGCACAAAAAGATAAGACATTAAAGACATATAAAGCAAGCTTCCCTCAAAGAGGTCATGAGATCTACATACATATAAAGAACAGTGATTTTTTTTTTTTTTTTTTTTTTTGTCTCTCAGAATCCATCAGTCTCCTGTCTAGGAATTATAGACAGTAAAAAAAAAACATATCAACATAAAGTATGCACATATCAACAATTGACCTGAGGAAGGAAGGGGGGGAGGGTGGGGAGGATGGGACAGGACAGGGAAAGATGTACAGGTGAGCAGGGAACGATGAAATGTCGGTCAAGGAGGGGGATGAACAGAATGCACATGAGCACACATGCACATAACTGTAAACCGTAACAGTTGTGTAAATGATAACAATTGCATGAACTGCAATAATAAAGTTTTATCAGTTGAAGTTGCAATGATGTGTTCTGTGGAGAGAGAGAGAGTAGCCATCTTACTGTCACATATTACTCTCTCATCAACCCCACCCCCACCCCCCCCCCCCCCACCATCACCACCACCACCACCACCACCCATTTGAGGACTATTCTCACGCAGAACATCATTTTCACAAAATGTGAACATGGAGCTGGAAAAATTCAATATGCAATCACATATCATCACATCAAACAGACGCACACACGCACACACACACATACACACACACACACACACTAAAGGTGTATTTTGAACAATCACTGAATGGCGTCCTCATGCTGTTAGTGTATTTGCTTTACACTGCTGTGTTTTTTTTGCTTCAGTCTCTCACAGACTGATGAAGTTATATTCGCTGTACACTGCTGCGTTTTTTCCTTCAGTGTCTCACAGACTGATGAAGTTATATTTGCTGTACACTGCTGCGTTTTTTCCTTCAGTGTCTCACAGACTGATGAAGTTATATTCGCTGTACACTGCTGCGTTTTTTTCCTTCAGTGTCTCACAGACTGATGAAGTTGGTTTTTTTTCCCCCTTTTTCCGAGAACGAGAAGCTTGGCTTGATGAGAAGTGTTCAAACAATACAGTGAAGGAGGACTGAGAGTGACAAATATTAGATCTTTTTTGTCCCCCATGAAAACAGGCTGGCTGACAAGACTCTCAGATGAATCTGAATGGAAGGAGTTTACCATTAGTATGACTCTCAGATGAATCTGAATGGAAGGAGTTTACCATTAGTATGACTCTCAGATGAATCTGAATGGAAGGAGTTTACCATTAGTATGACTCTCAGATGAATCTGAATGGAAGGAGTTTACCATTAGTATGACTCTCAGATGAATCTGAATGGAAGGAGTTTACCATTAGTATGTTACCAGGGTTGGCAGAGTTAGGAAATGTTGGTGCGAGTAATCGAATGGGGTCTTAAAGTTGACAGTTTGTTTTGGAAAGATGCTGCGAAACATTACAAAAAAACTCTCTTTGAAATGTTGTCCAACAACAGTTCATGAGTTCATGGCAGAATATATTCAACACATTGCTCATGTACTGAGGGACCGAAAGGTGGTTTATGCCAGAATGGTGTAATCTGAACATCATCTTTGTCAAACAGTTGATGGATGCTGATGGTACCTTCATGTCTCACGCTGAATGTTTGACCAGTTTTCCCATTGTTAGAACAAATTTCTTGACACATGAAGGCGTTTTGAATGCATTGCAAGCATACAGTCAGAAATTAGATATAATTCTGACTAATAGGTATAAACCTTAGAGAATAAAACTTGGTTACGTATTGAAAATGTCAGTAAACACAAACAGAATATGTTGAATGAAAATGGAAGCACCCCAACTGCTGTTTCCAGTTGGAATAAGTTTTTTTCAAGATTTGAATTGGAAAGACATTTTCTCAAATTGTTATGGAATATCTGGTGATGTGTGGTTGAGACAGATTACTTTCAACCCAGAGATTTTTGTTCCTGTGCCATTTAGTAAACTCTTTGTTATGTAATTTTTGTGAGCAAGAGGAGCAGAGTATTTCTCACATGCTGTTTGTCACATTACACAGCGATTTTGGATGAATTTTTCAGCAGCTGACGACTTGGAAATGTACACATTGTCATAATCTTGTGATTGACAAGGAACTTGTACTGTTTAGGTATAAGCAAAATATACAGACACATTTTTTACTTCATTAATTGATTTGCGAATGTTTACCTTTACCTATATAGTGAACCCCTCCCCATCCCCTGCCTTTGTCCCCCTGTCTCCCTCCCTCCCTCCCTTTTGTTTTGTGTGTATGGGTATTTGATTGTTTGTTTGTTGTTGTTTTAATCTATGCTAAGTATGTCAATTGGTTTGAAATGTATGTGTGTTTCAAAAATGATTTGTCATTAAAATTGCTCACTGAAAAAAAATTTGTATGATGGTTTCCATTAGATGTATATTTGTGTGTCCATTAGTAACTCATTATTTTTGATGCATTTGAAACATAAGGTAAGGCCTTATCAGGTTAAAATGTTACATTAGATGTAAAGATACAAGTTTGCCGATGTCTTCAGGTTGTGTTTGTGAATGATCAGGTGAAAATTGTGATATCAGATGTGAAGGTGTCAGTTTGCCGATGTCTTCAGGTGGTGTTTGTGAATGATCAGGTTGTTATTGTGATATCAGACGTGAAGTTGCAGTTTGCCAATGTTTTCAGGTGGTGTTCTGTAAGGACGTGATGTCTTCAGGTGGTGTTCTGTAAGGACGTTCATGTCTTCAGGTGGTGTTCTGTAAGGACATTCATGCCTTCAGGTGGTGTTCTGTAAGGACGTTCATGTCTTCAGGTGGTGTTCTGTAAGGACGTTCATTTTGCTCTGGAGGAACTGTCCAAGAGTGGTTATGACGTGGTGGGCCTAGACTGGACTATACAGCCATTGCATGCAAGGTGGGTTGGCCTGTACAGCAATGCATCACCTTGCGCATGCTCATGTACACACACACACACACACACACACACACACATGCACACAGACACAGAGTCTCTGGAAACGTTTTGTTCATACATGCATCTCATGATTGTATATGATGGAACAGACACAAGCATGTTCACACAGTGACACAGTCTGTCATGATTGTACATGACGGAACTGACACACTGACACAAGCATGTTCACACAGTGACACAGTCTGTCATGATTGTACATGAGGAATTGTGATGGAAAGGATGAACAGGTCTGTCTCTGACCAATGGCATGTGTCAGTGAACGTGTTACAGACTTGACTTTATTTACTGGAAGTTTATGGTAGTATCCATAGCAATATTGAGTGATATTATTCAGTGGTTCTCTCCCCACCTCCCCTCACCCCACCCACCCTTATCACCCTCCTTCACCACAACCCCTCCCATCCACCTTGTCCACTCTCGTTAGTTTAACACTGTTTAATGAGGTCACTGTGCATTGGAAAAGATGACCCTTACTGACAAGTTCCTTTTGTTCTGGCTGTTCGAGCCATCTGTGTAGAAGGTTCCTTAGAGCTGGGTCAGATGGAGGAACTCTTAGTTGTGGGAAAACGCTGCAGTCAGCTGACTGCATCCAGACAGGCATGATCAGGGCCATGAAGGTGGTGGGTTCTCTGTTGCAGGCGAATGACGGAACACAGGGTGAGCCTGCAGGGCAACATGGACCCCGTCATGATGTTTGCCACCAAGGTAATGCCGGGCTGCTGGTAGGTCAGTCCCATGGCACACCTGTGCTGGACTGCTGTCTCTTGTACTCCACTCTGCAACAGACTTTCTGTTCAACTCCTCCCCATTGTCAGCAGTAGTGCAGTGTTCATTCAGTGCCTGTTCTCAGTCAAAGACCAGGCTGTGGGTGCTTTACAGTCCATACTTTCGTTTACACAATGGGCTGCCTACTTGGGTAGAGCCGACTGCAGAACTGCCTGATGGCACTGCATTTAGTTCCGTTCTGTCTAACATTAGTCAGTTTTTCAGTTATGCTTTCATGTTTTTTTCCCATGGAGAATGTACGCTGTGTATAAATTGTCATCCATACCAACAGCTAACGAAGGCTTTTCCGTAAATGGAGTCAGAACAGACCTTCACTCCAGAAGTCTTTGTGTACTGAAAGAAGCCCGGCAGAGATTCAAGCCCACAACCCCAGGATTGCTGGAATAACAAATGCAGTGTTCTACCAACTGAGCTGTTCTGGCCCCAGCCACCAGTGAAAATTATGTGTGCTGCATTGAGCACAGACCTGTGGATATGTGCTGTTTTGATCAGCATACACCTTTTTTAAACACACCAATTGTGGCAAACAGAAAGAGAAAAGGACTTTAAACAACAAGAACAGAAAACTGAGAGGGGAAGCAGGTGCACTGCAGTCAGTCGAGTCCATTCACCTGTGGGCAGGTCGTAGTTTGCTGTGTCAAGTCCATTCACCTGTGGGCAGGTCGTAGTTTGCTGTGTCAAGGCCTTTCACCTGTGAGCAGTTTGTAGTTTGCCGTGTCAAGTCCTCACCCCTATGAGCAGGTTGTAGTTTGCTGTGTCAAGGCCTTTCATCTGTGAGCAGGTCCAAGGGCTAACTTCTGCACATGAAGAGTTGTATTTGTCAGTTGGTGACTTGGACACTGTTATAGGGCCGGTGAAAACATAAGTAGTGTTGGTGAAAATATAAGTAGTGTTGGTGACTTGGACACTGTTACAGGGCCAGTGAAAACATAAGTAGTGTTGGTGAAAACATAAGTAGTGTTGGTGAAAACATAAGTAGTGTTGGCGACTTGGACACTGTTACAGGGCCAGTGAAAACATAAGTAGTGTTGGTGAAAACATAAGTAGTGTTGGTGAAAACATAAGTAGTGTTTGGCGACTTGGACACTGTTACAGGGCCAGTGAAAACATAAGTAGTGTTGGTGAAAACATAAGTAGTGTTGGTGAAAACATAAGTGAAAACATAAGTAGTGTTGGTGAAACATAAGTAGTGTTGGTGAAAACATAAGTGAAAACATAAGTAGTGTTGGTGAAAACATAAGTAGTGTTGGTGAAAACATAAGTGAAACATAAGTAGTGTTGGTGAAACATAAGTATGTTGGTGAAAACATAAGTGAAAACATAAGTAGTGTTGGTGAAAATAAGTAGTGTTGGTGAAAACATAAGTAGTGTTGGTGAAAACATAAGTAGTGTTGGTGAAAACATAAGTGAAAACATAAGTAGTGTTGGTGAAAACATAAGTAGTGTTGGTGAAAACATAAGTAGTGTTGGTGAAAACATAAGTAGTGTTGGTGACTTGGACACTGTTACAGGGCCGGTGAAAACATAAGTAGTGTTGGTGAAAACATAAGTAGTGTTGGTGAAAACATAAGTAGTGTTGGTGACTTGGATACTGTTACAGGGCCGGTGAAAACATAAGTAGTGTTGGTGAAAACATAAGTAGTGTTGGTGAAAACATAAGTAGTGTTGGTGACTTGGACAGTTACAGGGCCAGTGAAAACATAAGTAGTGTTGGTGAAAACATAAGTAGTGTTGGTGAAAACATAAGTAGTGTTGGCAACTTGGACACTGTTACAGGGCCGGTGAAAACATAAGTAGCGAGAGAGAAGGAGGTTTGTCCAAAGTATGCCACCTAGACAGACATTACCGAATCATTTAAAGATTGACAGCAATATTGCTTATCTAGATACTAGATACTGGCAACAATGCCCAATGTCTGATGAAACTAACTTAAAAACAAAGAAATGCTCTTGAAAACATTCATGTGAAAGAACACCAGCAACATTTTTAGGGTGACCAGATGTGTTAGCTGTTAGATTTGGTGGCGTTTGTTTTGGATGACAGGTGTGTCTCTGTACTGAAGTGTTAGCTGTTAGGTGTGGTGGTGTTTGTTTCAAGACACTGGATAACACGTGTGTCTCTGTACTGAAGTGTTAGGTGTGGTGGGTGTTTGATTCAAGACACTGGATAACATACATGTGTGTCTCTGTACGGAAGTGTTAGCTGTTAGATATGTTGGTGTTTGTTTCAAGACATTGGGTAACACGTGTGTCTCTGTACGGAAGTGTGCGTCTGAGAACTGATGAGTGCAGAGCAGAGAGCAAACCTTGAAAATGTTGCCATTGTTTTCCAAGTCCATAGACACTGTTGTTTTTTTTAGGGCTGTTTGCCAGTGTGAAATGTTTTGAAAGATGTGGTACATAGATCATCCAAATTATCTGAACTTCAGAACATCTCCTATGCCTGCAGGAAGAGATTCGGAAAGGGGTGAAAGAGATGCTGGACAAGTTTGGTACCCAGCGTTACATCGCCAACCTGGGCCACGGCGTCATGAAAGACACGGATCCAGACCACCTGGGAGAGTTCATCAAGGCTGTCCCACAGTACTACTCCGAAGACATGAACACTTTGTCCTAGCTTTTCAGCCAGCGTAGTACTTTGTATGGATTGATGGTACCCTGTTTTTTTAATTCAAGCTGTCTATGAAGTCAGTATACAGCATATACACATTTTGGGATGCTTGGCTGGCTCCGCTTTACAGGAAACTATTACACTAATACTCCAGTTTAAAAAAAAAAAAGAGAACTTTTCAGGGGGCTGTCTATTGTATTTATGGTCACACTTGGAACCGGCTTATTATTCAGATTTATTTTTGGTGCCCATTGTGGGTGAGAGAGTTGTCGCCCACCATGAGGAGGTCAGTGACGGTGTGATGTGTGACTGCCAATTCCTAACATGTCACACATTACTCATCAGTTTCTGTTCTATAATAGCTGGATACACATTTTCATTCTGGCCCTAGACTCCCCTACTGTGTAAGACAATTTTTGTGACTTCTCTGGGGGAAAATTTGGATGGAAAGTAGCACACCTCAGCAATAGCAGAGGGAGGATGGAAAGTAATCAGCCACCATGATTGCAGGAGGTAACACTGCATTGGAAAACAGTTGTGCCACTGTAGTTCCCAGAGTGGCTGCACTCGTCCACCTCTGGGATCTTCATGAGGGATCGTGGTATTCTGTTTATAAAGCAGAGTCATGAGTGATCATGGTATTCTGTTTATAAAGCAAAGAGTCATGAGTGATCATGGTATTCTGTTTATAAAGCAGAGTCATGAGTGATCGTGGTATTCTGTGTTTATAAAGCAAAGAGTCATGAGGGATCGTGGTGTAAAGAGTCGTGAGGGATCGTGGTGTAAAGAGTCATGAGGGATCGTGGTGTAAAAAGTCATGAGGGATCCTGGTGTTCTGTTTATAAAGCAAGGAATGGAGCACTGTTGGAGAATCTCTTTCGTCGTGCTGCAGCGGTCCTCTTCTCACATAGATTCACATAGATTGCCTAGCTAGCTCACTATGTAACAGTTTGTTTCAATGATTCAGGGTTGATGTTCAGTGCTATGCTGGGTAGTATGTGTAGTGATCACCATGTACTGTGCCTGGTAGTATGTGTCGTGATCACCATGTACTATGCTGGGTACTATGCTGGGTAGTATGTGTAGTGATCACCCATGTACTATGCTGGTAGTATGTGTAGTGATCACCATGTACTATGCTGGGTAGCATCTGTAGTGATCACCATGTACTGTGCTGGGTAGTATGTGTAGTGATCACCCATGTACTGTGCTGGGTAGTATGTGTGTAGTGATCACCATGTACTATGCTGGGTAGTAGTGATCACCATGTACTGTGCCTAGTATGGTAGTGATCACCATGTACTATGCTGGGTAGCATCTGTAGTGATCACCATGTACTGTGCCTGGTAGTATGTGTAGTGATCACCATGTACTATGCTGGGTAGTATGTGTAGTGATCACCATGTACTATGCTGGGTAGTATGTGTAGTGTGTAGTGATCACCATGTATGTAATGTGCCTGGTAGTATGTGTTGTGATCACCATGTACTATGCTGGTGTAGTATGTGTAGTGATCACCATGTACTGTGCCTGGTAGTATGTGTAGTGATCACCATGTACTGTGCTGGGTAGTATGTGTAGTGATCACCATGTACTGTGCCTGGTAGTATGTGTAGTGATCACCATGTACTGTGCCTGTACTGTGCCTGTATCTGTAGTGATCACCATGTACTATGCTGGGTAGTATGTGTAGTGATCATCATTCTCTTGTTACCGCCATGGCATGTGTTGGTGAAATCTTCCTGGGCAAACTGGATACAATTAGATGATAGGATTCTTGAACAAGATGTCACTTGTTGCAGAACCCCCCTCCTCCCTTTTTAACCTTCATTTCTTTTTTTGGTTTTCAGTCTTTTTATCTTTTCTAGCTCTCTGACTGTGTATGAGTACACAGTTGGTATTCTATGCATTTGCAATGTTCATTTAAGTCATTGGTTGTTTTGTAAAGTTAGTACACACAGTCGGTATTCTGTGCATTCAATACATTTTCATTTAAATCATTGTTTTGTAAGGTTATATACTCTTGATATCTGTACAACCTTTATCACTGCATTTCATCGAGACTTTTTTCATTTTATTTGTCCATGTGCTTTCTCTCTCTCTCTCTCTCTCTCTCTCTCTCTCTTGTGTATATGTATTTATAGGTAGGTACACCTTAAACTTTTTCTTTTTTTCATTATTTGATTTACATAGATTACACATGCTTTGAGCGTGTGTGTGTATGTGTGTGCATGCATGCGTGTGTGTGTGTATGCCATTTGTTTTTATGCTGCTATTTCTATTCAGCTTTTTCTTATCTTAATCAGATCCAAGTTAGGTAAGCATTTTTAAAGTTTATTTAGTACCATGGAGAACTTTATTGCCTTCAACCAGATTTTTTTCCAAAATTATGCCATTGATTTGAACATGTTTTGATTTGATTTTTTCCCCCCATTTTTTCTTCTGCCTGTTAGTTTGTTTCATGCTTGGGTTTGGGGAACGGTGTATGATGAAAAATGAAAATACATATATTACACACTTGTCTTAATGTATTCCAATTGCGTGTTGATGTTGATGAAAGCATGATCCAACTGTAGGACATTGTGATGTAGATTCTCTGTTGTCCAGCTCTTTCCCCTGTGTACAGTGTCTGTCTCCATGCATTACGGACACCACACCTTACTGTAACACACTGATGACACCACACCTTACTGAAACACCTTGATGACACCACACCTTACTGAAACACCCTGATGACACCACACCTTACTTACTGAAACACCTTGATGACACCACACCTTACTGAAACACCTTGATGACACCATACCTTACTGACACACCTTGATGACACCACACCTTACTGAAACACCTTGATGACACCATACCTTACTGAAACACCTTTATGACACCACACCTTATTGAAACACCTTGATGACACCATACCTTACTGAAACACCTTGATGACACCACCTTACACCTTACTGAAACACCTTGATGACACCATAGCTTTACTGAAACACCTTGATGACACCACACCTTACTGAAACACCTTGATGACACCACACCTTTACTGACACACCTTGATGACACCACACCTTACTGACACACCTTGATGACACCATACCTTACTGACACACCCCTGATGACACCACACCACACCTTACTGACACACCTTGATGACACCATACCTTACTGACACACCTTGATGACACCATACCTTACTGAAACACCTTGATGACACCATACCTTACTGACACACCTTGATGACACCATACCTTACTGACACATTGATGACACCACACCTTACTGACACATTGATGACACCACACCTTACTGACACACATTGATGACACACACACCTTACTGACACACACATTGATGACACCATACCTTACTGAAACACCTTTATGACACCATACCTTACCGACACATTGATGACACACACACTTACTGAAACACCTTACTGATGAGACACACCTTACTGAAACACCTTGATGACACCATACCTTACTGAAACACCTTTATGACACCACACCTTACTGACACATTGATGACACCACACCTTACTGACACCTTGATGACACCACACCTTACTGACACACCTTGATGACACCACACCTTACTGACACATTGATGACACCACACCTTACTGACACATTGATGACACCACACCTTACTGACACACCTTGATGACACCACACCTTACTGACACATTGATGACACCACACCTTACTGACACACCTTGATGACACCACACCTTACTGACACATTGATGACACCACACCTTACTGACACACCTTGATGACACCACACCTTACTGACACATGATGACACCATACCTTACTGACACACCTTGATGACACCATACCTTACCGACACATTGATGACACCACACCTTACTGACACATTGATGACACACACCTTACTGACACATTGATGACACCACACCTTACTGACACACCTTTATGACACCATACCTTACTGAAACACCTTTATGACACCATACCTTACTGACACACCTTGATGACACCACACCTTACTGACACATTGATGACACCACACCTTACTGACACACCTTGATGACACCACACTTACTGACACATTGATGACACCATACCTTACTGAAACACCTTGATGACACCACACCTTACTGACACACCTTGATGAACCATACCTTACCGACACATTGATGACACCACACCTTACTGAAACACCTTGATGACACCATACCTTACTGAAACACCTTTATGACACCATACCTTACCGACACATTGATGACACACCTTACTGAAACACCTTGATGACACCACACCTTACTGAAACACCTTGATGACACCACACCTGACTGACACCTTGATGACACCACACACACCTTACTGACACACCTTAATGACACCATACCTTACTAACACACCTTGATGACACCACACCTTACTGACACCTTGATGACACACCTTAATGACACCATACCTTACTGACACACCTTGATGACACCATACCTTACTGACAAATGATGATGACACCACACCTTACTGAAACACCTTGATGACACCACACCTTACTGACACCTTGATGACACCATACCTTACCGACACACCTTGATGACACCATACCTTACCGACACACCTTGATGACACCATTCCTTACTGACACATTGATGACACCACACCTTACCGAAACACCTTGATGACACTACACCTTACTGACACACTTTGATGAGGCCACACCTTACTGACACACCTTGATACACCACACCTTACTGACACACCTTGATGACACACACCTTACTGACACACCTTGATGACACCACCCTTACTGACACACCTTGATGACACACACCTTACTGACACACCTTGATGAGGAAAGGGAGGGAAAGTCCTACGGTCTTACTGAGGCGCTGGGGCTCAACTAGGGCGAGGGGGAGGGGGGTAGGGACCAATAAAAAAGAGAACTGGACAAACGTCTATCAATTTTTCAAGTAAAATGTAATCAAAACTCTTTCAGATGACACAAGAATAAACTGTTCAATATATATGACATTTAAAAAAAAAAACTGAACAAGATTTCCATCACCACATTATATGCATACAATATACATGTAAAACAGATTTCTGTTTAAACATTTTCATATATATATCACAGCATCCCACATGAATTTCAACATCAATTTGAATTATCAGTCTTATGGATTTCAACAGTCTGACAAAATCAATGTGAAATGACTCAAAATTAATGCATACATCATGTTTATCTCAGTAGCACAAAATCTAACATTAAAAAAATACACACAAGTATTCAATGTCTGACATATCTAACTCATACTGGTCCATTTGTCCTTTCGTTCCTTGGACTGAAATTAAAGGCTATGGGAATGACACTGAATGCCTTCAGGCTGTAAAAATGAAGACTATGGGAATCACAATGAATGTCTTCAGGCTGTAGAAATGAAGGCTATGGGAATCACAATGAATGCCTTCAGGCTGTAGAAATGAAGGCTATGGGAATCACAATGAATGCCTTCAGGCTGTAGAAATGAAGGCTATGGGAATGACACTGAACGTCTTCACGCTGTAGAAATGAAGGCTATGGGAATGACACTGAATGTCTTCAGGCTGTAGAAATGAAGGCTATGGGAATGACACTGAATGCCTTCAGGCTGTAGAAATGAAGGCTATGGGAATGACACTGAATGTCTTCAGGCTGTAGAAATGAAGGCTATGGGAATCACACTGAATGTCTTCAGGCTGTAGAAATGAAGGCTATGGGAATGACACTGAATGCCTTCAGGCTGTAGAAAGTAAGGCTATGTGAATCACACTGAATGTCTTCAGGCTGTAGAAATGAAGGCTATGGGAATCACACTGAACGTCTTCAGGCTATAGCACTCATGCACACACACACACACGCCTCATCATCCAAATGCTGGATCAGAATGGAAAGTCTAATCCAACCCTGCTGCCAGCATTCCAATCAACCGTGGATGGTCAGATGGCACTGTGTCAGCTTCCTGTAGCCAGCATTCCAATCAACCGTGGATGGTCAGATGGCACTGTGTCAGCCTTCCTGTAGCCAGCATTCCAATCAACCGTGGATGGTCAGATGGCACTGTGTCAGCCTTCCTGTAGCCAGCATTCCAATCAACCGTGGATGGTCAGATGGCACTGTGTCAGCCTTCCTGTAGCCAGCAAACCTCAGAGGGTCCATTTAGGGCTGACCCACTGTGAGGACAGAGAAGCATTACCCCTACAACAAGTCAGCGGATACAGAACACTGCTTTTCTGGCTTTTCACACTGATGAATTTGTTTATGGGGAATACGTACTGTGTATGCCTTCCTTAAATTAAGAATGGCAGTATGAAATCTAATAAAGCAGTATCAAAGCAGTACTCATTCAATCAGCCACACTGGTGTATCAATCATTAATAGCATTGCTTGGCTACCATGGAAAACTCCCCTTTGCCCTTACATTCAATCAGCCCACTGGTGTATCAATCATTAACAGTAGCATTGCTTGGCTACCATGTAAAACTCCCCTTTGCCCTTACATTCAATCAGCCACACTGGTGTATCAATCATTAACAGTAGCATTGCTTGGCTACCATGTAAAACTCCCCTTTGCCCTTACATTCATTCAGCCACACTGGTGTATCAATCATTAACAGTAGCATTGCTTGGCTACCATGGAAACTCCCCTTTGCCCTTACATTCAATCAGCCATACTGGTGTATCAATCATTAATAGCATTGCTTGGCTACCATGGAAAACTCCCCTTTGCCCTTACATTCAATCAGCCACACTGGTGGTGTATCAATCATTAACAGTAGCATTGCTTGGCTACCATGGAAAACTCCCCTTTGCCCTTACATTCAATCAGCCACACTGGTGTATCAATCATTAACTCTATGAAAATCAGTCAAATTCCTACAGGTTTCAGTTTGTCCCATCAATTCTGCATTGGGACAAGATAACACGACAGACAACGAAATAAAAAAAACAATCTGAAAAATACATAAAGTAGACCACAACCAATCTAATACTAGTCATAGCTACAGAGTAAAAGTCAGGAAACAAAACTACCACCTTACAGCCCAGAAATATGACATTCCTCAGATAATAACCTGCCACTGCACAACAATCGATGGTTCAGTTTGAATTCTAAAGGAAAAATACTGTCACATTCTTCCCCTAATCAAAATCAGGCTACAAACGACTGACACTGACTGGCTCATGATAACTGAACATGTGCAAATTTAAGCTTAAAAAGTTTTGGTTTTTTTTGTTATATCAAAAAAAAAAAAAAAACAAAAACACTTTTCCACATGTCGCCTATCATTTGCATGTTTGCTGACCAATCCCTGAAAACCAATGCAAGACCCTTTCTCACGTCAGACCACTCTCACATCTCAACACATTTCAGTGGACGTCACAATACTGCGGTGTTCCTGCCTGGCACCACTCAAACTTCCAGAGGCCATGAGAGTCGTGCTCAGTGACATAGACAGTTGTGGCCCCTGGTTGGAAGCACAGGTTGCTGGGTCTCTCGAAAGGACAGGCGATACTTCTGAAGGGTGTCTGCCCATCCCTGGAGACAAGGTCAATGGTGCCAGCTCCCCAGTGTGCTGCCAGCAAGGTGGCGCCGGCATCCATCGCCATGCCATCCGGGCCGCCATTGTGAGGGTTCTCTGCGTAAAACATCAATCGAATGAATTTTAACAAGTAGTTATAATGACTCCACCCAACATGGACAAACAAATCACAAGACGAAACACAACACCTTTCAACCTCTTAGGTATTCTTCAGGCAAGACAAACAACACAGAAAAGTCCAGTCTGTCCACAGGCTCAGAAAGTTCCAGTCAAACAGAAAGGTCCAGTCAACCAGAAAGGTCCTGTCCAACAGAAAGGTCCTGTCCAACAGAAAGGTCCAATCAAACAGAAAGGTCCAGTCAAACAGAAAGGTCCAGTCAACCAGAAAGGTCCTGTCCAACAGAAAAGTCCAGTCAACCAGAAAGGCCCAGTCAAACAGAAAGGTCCAGTCAAACAGAAAGGTCCTGTCAACCAGACAGAAAGGTCCAGTCAACCAGAGGTCAGACAACCAGAAAGGTCCAGTCCAACAGAAAGGTCCTATCCAACAGAAAGGTCCAGTCAAACAGAGAAAGGTCCAGTCAAACAGAAAGGTCCAGTCAACCAGAAAGGTCCAGTCAACCAGAAAGGTCCAATCAAACATAAAGGTCCTGTCAAACATAAAGGTCCAGTCAAACAGAAAGGTCCTGTCAACAGAAAGGTCCTGTCCAACAGAAAGGTCCTGTCCAAGGGGTCCAGTCCAACAGAAAGGTCCAGTCCAACAGAAAGGTCCTGTCCAACAGAAAGGTCCAGTCAACCAGAAAGGTCCTGTCCAACAGAAAGGTCCTGTCAAACAGAAGAAAGGTCCAGTCACTAGCCACCGTGGCGAAGTGGTTAGCATCGCAGACTCCTGGCTGGGAGGTCGTGGGTTCAATTCCCATTAGAGTCATATAGGTTTTTCTGCCCCAACCGGCTCCTACCCAGAGTTGAGTTTGCTGCAGACTCAGTTGGGAAGACTGGGACCACACAGTCCAGTTTCATCCACTTCATGGATGCATTTCTGAGAGTGTTGCTCAAATTTCCTGACCAACACTGCAGGTGTCTGTATCTCTCAGGCCTGGTTGACACCTGGATATATCATGAAAGGAAGCATAGAGTACAGCCCTGTCATGCAGTCTCAGACCAAAATGGAAATCCATAGCATCATCTTAATCATCCTCATTCTCATCAATCAGCATAAAAAAAAAAAAAAAGTCTCAAATTTCTGTGGCCCTTCATGCCCCGCTCTCATGGTGACCTCAATTTCAATGTCCTCTCCACGTCTATGGCCTTGGTTTGGTTCCATCGGAGTCACTGATATCGGCGAGTCCATGGGGGCTGTCGGACAGATGTAGTGGCACCCTCCGGAGGTTGAGCTCACTCAACGCCGGCTCTGCAACTAAGCAATTATTGTCGTCAGTAAGGGGCTTAGTAGGTGGTGTCCTGTGTATGTTGGATCAGAACAGGTGCCACTGAACAGCACCGAAGTGACTTAGCAGCAGTGCAGTGTCTCCTCCGGTGGGTTGCCTTTTGACGACTTGACACTGACTGCTCCCTGTGGATTGCCGGTGCCGGGGCTGTGGTGGGGCCGACAGGGCTGTGGCTGTGGATGGGGTGTCGGAATGAATGGCGTGGGTGCACTGCCTCTGAGGTGGTGCAGAGGTTGGGACAGAAAAAAGAAAAAAAAAAGGAAAGGTCCAGTCCAACAGAAAGGTGCTGTCAAACAGTAAGGTC
Organism: Conus betulinus; assembly: GCA_016801955.1. Classification (NCBI taxonomy): domain Eukaryota; kingdom Metazoa; phylum Mollusca; class Gastropoda; order Neogastropoda; family Conidae; genus Conus; species Conus betulinus. Next base: position 43,243 of record JADBJO010010501.1, on the reverse strand, counting down.
AAGTCTGTCCATAGGAGCAGAAAGGTCAAGTCTGTCCATAGGAGCAGAAAGGTCAAGTCTGTCCATAGGAACAGAAAGGTCAAGTCTGTCCATAGGAGCAGAAAGGTCAAGTCTGTCCATAGGAGCAGAAAGGTCAAGTCTGTCCATAGGAGCAGAAATGTCAAGTCTGTCCATAGGAGCAGAAAGGTCAAGTCTGTCCATAGGAGCAGAAGGTCTGTATCGTTTAAAATCTAACTCAAATTGCAAGATATCACTTTGAAAAACACCTTTGATTCATCGTAGTTCTTTCTAACTTGCTAGGAACAATCTACACTGCTCTGATGGTTTTTTTTGTTTTGTTTTTTTGGGTTTTTTTTTTATTTTTAGGACAAAAATATACATACATAGTATTCATTATAAGTTACAAACAATATAAGTGAAAACAGAAGAGAAGATATACCTATACACATATATACATACATACATAAATGAAAAACAGTTGACATACTATGCCAATGGTAAAAAACAATTAGAATGACCATTCAATTACATAGTTATATGGAGACTTTCTTCTTCTTTCTCTTCTTTCTTCTCCTGGTCAACTCAGTTACATCAAATAGAAACAAATGAAGGTGGGACTATATTATGACTAGAGGAACTAAACGGCTTATAGATGTCTACTTTGGGCCTGAAACAAGTCGCACGAAAAAAACCACCAAATTTTTCTTCTTTCTTTTTTTTTTTTTTTTTTTTTTTTCCATTAATTTTTCAAATACTTATGAAATTCAGTGGGGTTTTTTTTTTCCCTAAAGTCAACTAAAAAAAGCTTTATAAGGAGTCCACTTGGCAACAAAATCGTTATATACCATATTTTTGTGCGCTATGTACTCTTCAATATTGTATCTGTATTTTAACTTATTAATAAAAGCTCGTACAGTGGGCATATTTCCATTTGATTTACAGTGGTACAAGTATTCTTTAGCAGACATCAAAATGAAATAAAAGATCTGATCAATGTTTATATCTTTATCGGAACCAAGAATAACCAGTGGTTCTGTAATTCGTAAATTTGACACATTGCGACATTTTTCATTCATAATATACATCAAAGCATTCCAAAAATCTTTAACAACTCCACAGTGCCAGAACATATGACTGATACTGTCCTTTGTGGCGTGACAAAAACTACATAATTCACTGTTCTGTACACCAATGTTTTTAAGAATAACATTTGTCCCAAGACACCGGTGTACTACTCTAAGCTGAAACCACTTCGTTTTTACATCAGATATCTTGTGAAGATATAAAAAGCATGTATCCCAGTCATTTTCAACATTCAGTTTTTGGTCCCATCTTTCACAGCATTTTGGCCGTGTGTTATCATCAATAAGTATATCATAGTATGATTTTGACCCTTTAAATACAGATGTTAATTTTTTAAAGCAAATAGATATGTCCATACATTTATTGTTATGAACTGCTATTTTAGTATGTTGTACATATTCAGTTATTGCTTTCTTACACCCAGAAAAGTAATAAATCTATATGGACATTATATTTCTCTTTGAAATCTTCATATGAAATAAAATTTCCATTTTGAAGCAGAAAATCTGCAATACTGTGTATTCCTTTACTAATCCATGTTTTACCAACAATATGTTTCTTGCCTATCTGTATTTTACGATTATAAAACACCGGATCTGCAAGTAGTTCATAAGAGTTTTTACTACTAATTTTATAGAAAAAATCTTTGTATGCATCAAACACATCTGTCCAGAATACATTTGATTTTGAAAAGGTAGTTTGTGACTTCAGGTCCATATTTTTCAAGAACATTTAAGATAGGAAAATTGGTTGTCGCAATTGCCTTCCATTTATGTTTTGTCATCTTAAATTTCCGTAGCCATGTCAATTTTAAATGAACTAGCAAAGGTTTTTAGTTCTGGTATTCCAATGCCGCCATTTCTTACACTTTTGTGTGCCGTTTTTCTGTTAATTTTATCTTTTTTTCCTTATTCCATACAAAGTTGTAACAAATAGTATTGCAGGGTCTGAAAGAAACTATTTGGTGGGTTGGGTAAAACAATCCACAGATAGATTAATTTTGATAAAATTAAGGATTTCAAAACTGCTACCCTTTCCCAAAGGTGTAATCTGTCTTTTAGTCCAAATCTTAAACAAATATTTTACATCTGCTAATTTCTCTGAATAGTTGATATGTTCGCAGTTTCACGCATCATTAGTAAACCAAACGCCTAAAATTTTTTTAACTTTGGTGGATTCCATTCAATTCCTAAGTGGTCCATGTGACGAACGGGGGAGTTTTTACGACTACCCAACCAAATTGCACTAGTTTTCTCACAGTTCATTCTCAAGCCTGACTTAGAACTAAATGTGTCTAGTGTATTATGCAAGTTTCAAATGATTTTTTATCACCACCCGCTAAAAGAAATTCAGTATCATCTGCATACTGAGAAAGCTTGTATTCAACATTATTTAAAACAATTCCTGTATGTTCTCATTTTCTCGTACCATGATTGCCAGAATTTCTACACATAAGATAAATAAATACGGCGAGAGTGGGTCACCCTGTCTACAACCTCGTCCCACGTCAAACCATTGAGAGACTTGACCATTAGCAAGAACACATGATTTAATATTTGAATAAAATGATTCCACCCATTTATAAATTCCTGATTGAAAACCCAAACGCTTTCAATACTTTAAACATAAAGTCCCAGCTAACTGAGTCAAACGCTTTCTCCAAGTCTATATTTAGTAAAAGTCCAGGTAACTGTGTTGGTCTAAGTATACTATAGTATCATAAATAAGCCTTAAATTGTCACCAATATATCGGTTTTAAAGAAAACCAGTTTGATCCTCACTGATGAGTTTCGGAAGAACAGTTTTTCAAACGATTTGCTATGCAAGATGAGCCAATTTTATATATAACATTTAACAGTGAGATTGGCCTCCAGTTCTTATGAAATTTCATGGTTTATCCCCTTTTGGAATACAAACTATGACTCCTTGTCTTTGGACACACGAAAGCTCTCCTTTTTTAAATCCTGCATTCAGTGCCCTAACAACAAATATACCAATCCTGCTCCAAAAACACTTGAAAAATTCTGCTGTGAAGCCATCTGTTCCTGGACTTTTATTTGTTTTTCAAATTTTTTAAAACTAAAGTTGCTTCTTCCAAAGTAATCTCTCCTTCTAAATTCTTTGCCTCCTCTGTGTCTAAATGAGGAACATTCTTTGCAAGATCATTAATTATACAGTCATCAACACTTCTTTTTTTATATAAGTTTTCATAAAAGCACTGAACTTCCCTCAAGATGTCTTTTTGATCATTCAGAGTGTTACCATATTTGTCAGTTAGCTTAGCCATGCTTTTACTTACATAATGTCCCTTTTCTAGGTTACAAAAATAGTTAGTAACTTTTTCTCCTTCTGCTATCCATCTGGCTCGTGACCTTAAGAGCACTCCCTCTATTCTTTTCTCTCGTATAACTTTAAGTTGCTCTTTTTTAGACTCTATTACTTTCGCTTCTTCTTCGCTTTTTGTTTCTTTGCTGTCCATCTGTTTTATTTCTTGTTGTAACGTGAACTCTTCTTCATTCATTTTTTTTTTCTTTTTCATCGTAGCATAGGATATAGTCCTTGACCTAATCTTCATTAACAAAAAGTCTAGAAAAATATCATCGGGAATTGAGAGAGGTAAGTCAGGTAACGGGATGTTATCAATAGTTTCCCTTGCATATGGACTTGCTGCATATTCTTTCTTTAACTTTTTTAATTTCATGCGTGGCAGCCGACCAGTGCGGACGCAACAATTCATCGCTCCGATGCGTATGTGAACTCGCCGTGCTGTCTGTGGTGGGCTCTGTCCCAAGTGCAGTGATAATGAGACTTTAAAAAAAAGGAAAAAAAAAAAAAAGCTAATTGCCATGCAGTGAAGTGTGTGTTTATTTGTTATTGCTGTTTTCTCAACCAAAGACACTGATGAATTGTTTCGTGTGGGAGTCTTGATTGACTTGAACACTTAAGTGTTTAAAAAGTGAGTTGAGTGCGTTAGTTTGAATTTGTTTTAATTTTTCCTTTTGTCCCTCCGGAGAAGTATTCGACAAACGTGTATAGTCTCTGACATGTTTTGTTTCTTAAAGTTGATTTTGTTATTATGAGTTCAAGAATTTCGAATTACTTTTCATCAAAAAATAATACTTTTTTTTGTTTCCTCCCCCCCCCCCCCCCCCCCCCCCCCCCCCCAAATCACACAAGTAGTCATAAAATTCCTAAGCATCCTGACCCTTACTCCAACAGATTTCCGTATAACGTCCTACAGATTTCCATATAACGTCCTAGAGATTTCCATATAACGTCCTACAGATTTCCGTATAACATCCTATAGATTTCCATATAACATCCTACATATTTCCATATAACGTCTTACAGATTTCCATATAACGTCCTGCAGATTTCCATATAACATCCTGCAGACTTTCCCAGACTCAGGACACGCTTTCTAAGTGTTAGAATGTTCACATGAATCAAACATTGTTCATACAGATTAGCCGCTGTAAATCTCCACATCAATTCTGACTGCAAACAACAGTTGTTGTTTTTCTAACAAGGCAGCACCATACCCTGAGTAAGCACAGTCCACTTGTTTTTGTGGCACAGCTGCCCTGGTCCTGTGACGGTGTACTTCCACAAGGTTTTGGTCGGTGTCTCTGCCACCGTCAGCTCCGTCCCATCGGGGCTGACGTAAATGCCGTTGGGAAAGCGAAGACCTGTATCAGCGCGAATCACCTGCCCTTCTTTGGTCACACAGTACACAGATCCAAATGGCTCCTGGGAAAGGGGAAACAAATGCAAATAGTATTTATATAATGAGACAATGGACGAGTTCATTATCAGTTCTATAAAAGATAAATCTATAACGAAAT
>JADBJO010010501.1:20815-35815 GCA_016801955.1 Conus betulinus | reverse complement strand
ACAACAACAACAGCAACAGTTCACTTCAGCCCTCTTCATACAGTATTACTCCTGACCAACAACAACAACAGCAACAGTTCACTTCAGCCCTCTTCATACAGTATTACTCCTGACCAACAACAACAACAACAGCAACAGTTCACTTCAGCCCCTCTTCATACAGTATAACTCCTGACCAACAACAACAACAACAGCAACAGTTCACTTCAGCCCTCTTCATACAGTATAACTCCTGACCAACAACAACATCAACAGCAACAGTTCACTTCAGCCCTCTTCATACAGTATAACTCCTGACCAACAACACAACAACAGCAACAGTTCACTTCAGCCCTCTTCATACAGTATTACTCCTGACCACCACCACCACCACCACCACCACCAACAACAACAACAACAACAACAACAACAACAACAACAACAACAGTTCGCTTCAGCCCTGTTCATACTGTATTACTCCTGTACTACTCTGCTAATCATAGAGTCCAGCCAACAGCAAAAGGCCAGATCAGGGTACTCCTGTACTACTCTGTTAATTATAGAGTCCAGCCAACAGCAAAAGGAGAGATCAGGGTACTCCTGTACTACTCTGTTAATCATAGAGTCCAGCCAACAGCAAAAGGCCAGATCAGGGTACTCCTGTACTACTCTGTTAATTGTAAAGTCCAGCCAACAGCAAAAGGAGAGATCAGGGTACTCCTGTACTACTCTGTTAATTGTAAAGTCCAGCCAACAGTAAAAGGAGAGATCAGGGTACTCCTGTACTACTCTGTTAATTATAGAGTCCAGTCAACAGCAAAAGGAGAGATCAGGGTACTTCTGTACTACTCTGTTAATTGTAAAGTCCAGCCAACAGCAAAAGGAGAGATCAGGGTACTCCTGTACTACTCTGTTAATTGTAAAGTCCAGCCAACAGCAAAAGGAGAGATCAGGGTACTCCTGTACTACTCTGTTAATTGTAAAGTCCAGCCAACAGTAAAAGGAGAGATCAGGGTTCTCCTGTACTACTCTGTTAATTATAGAGTCCAGCCAACAGCAAAAGGCCAGATCAGGGATGTCACCACCTTAAAGTTAAGTGTTAACTCACAAGTCATTTTTTTTAAAAGAAGTACAAAACAAAATCAAAAACTCACACCGGAAATTTTGTTCAAAATCTTTCTTCTGTACAATCTACAATCAGATTAAAAAAAAAAAAAAAGGTTAATCTCTTTCAGAAATTCAAAGATCTCATCTGGTGGGGCGGACATCTCTGAACAAGGTTTACCTGGAGAGTGGTGTAAAGTGTTTATGTGTCACATCATGCAAGTCCCAGAACTCCAACAGGATCTGTTTCACTGTGAGTGGTACATGATATGAAATGCAAGCAGACACACTCTAGTTATTGTAACCACAATGAGAACAAAAAAGAAGATATGGATGACACAATCTGTGACACACTGTAGTCATGGTAACTACAATGAGAACAAAAAAGAAGATATGGATGACACAATCTGTGACACACTGTAGTCATGGTACAGTCGGCGCCGCATAAGTGGCATCCGGATAAGTGGCACTTTCGGATAAAGTGGCACATTTTCAGACAACGGAATTTTTCAACACTAATTACAACTGGATAAGTGGAACTGCTGACAGATCGCCGCCGGATAAGTGGCACTCGTCCAAGTGACAGCAAGCTTTAGAATGGCCTGGAAACAAAAAATGTCGCTGTTTTCCAGCTCACCCCTTTACTTGTGTTTGACCCCAAAGTCAGTCAGGTGGCCTGCCAATTCTTCCTTGACACCAAGCGGTTGTGATGTTGAAATGATTTCAACTCAGGCCGTCACGTTGAGAAAGAGTCGTGGTAAGCTTTCTGTGAGCGAAACTTGGTTTAAATGAATTGTGTGTTCAGGCACTTTATGCTTCAGTTTTTGCAGCCTCTTCCTTTTACAGCAGTGCAAAACAAAACACATGGCTTCTGGAAGAAAGTTAAAGATCCTGACTTTGGCCGAGAAAGGCAAACTGCTTGATGCACTAGAAATTGGCACCAAAATGTGTGATGCTGCTGAGCAATTTGGAATCGGCAAGTCTTCAGTTTCCAGAATATGGAAGTTGAAAGACTCCATACGTGCCGATCTTGGAGGGACTCATTCAAGTGTTTTTAGAAGCGCGTAAACGAAAACGTGTCGCGAAAGTGCCGGACATCGAGGACGCATTGATGAAGTGGCTCATGGATCTTGTGTCACGTGGTGGTCGCATTAGTGGTGATCTCATTAAAGAAAAGGTGAATTTCCTTGCGCGTGAACTTGTGTGTGATGATTTCGTTGCATCTGACGGATGGCTCAGTCGCTGGAAAAAAAACGCCATGCTGTTGTGTTCAAAAAGGAGCATGGTGAAAAGCAGACTGCTGATTATGCAGCCTTCAACGACTTTCAGGAGAAGGATTTGCCAGAAATTCTTCTCTCCTTTGCCTTGAAAGACATCTTCAATGCAGACGAAACTGCTCTCTTCTTTCGAGGATATCCTGACCGAGGTCACACTGTGCAGGGTGACACGCTCTCTGGTGGGAAGAAAAAGCCAAATACAGGGTGACCGTGCTAGTGTGTGCAAATGCTGATGGCAGTGAAAAGCGCGAACTTCTTGTCATCGGCAAGTTGAAACGTCCACGAGGCTTCCCTGCAGATTTATCAAAGCTACCCATGCTGTACAAAAACAGTGCAAATGCCTGGATGACCAGTGCAGTGTTTATCACTCATTTTGAGTGCGTCAGTTGCGCGTCAGGTTCACTTCGGTTAAGTGGCGCTTTCGGATAAATGGCACTTTTTTTCAGCTCCCAAGCAGTGCCACTTAAGCGGCGCCGAATGTAACTACAATGAGAAAAAAACAGTAGACATGGATGACACAATCTGTGACACACAGTAGTCATGGTAACTACAATGAGAAAAAAACAGAAGACATGGATGACACAATCTGTGACACACAGTAGTCATGGTAACTACAATGAGAAAAAACAGAAGACATGGATGACACAATCTGTGACACACAGTAGTCATGGTAACTACAATGAGAAAAAAAAAGAAGACATGGATGACACAATCTGTGACACACTGTAGTCATGGTAACTATGATGAGAAAAAAACAGAAGAGAAGACATGGATGACACAATCTGTGATACGCAGTAGTCATGGTAACTATGATGAGAAAAAATAGAAGAAATGGATGACATAATCTGTGACACACTGTAGTCATGGTAATAGATGACAATCTGTGACACACTGTAGTCATGGTAACTATAATGAGAAAAAAACAGAAGACATGGATGACACAATCTGTGACACACTGTAGTCATGGCAACTACAATGAGAAAAACAGAAGACATGGATGACACAATCTGTGACACACTGTAGTCATGGTAATAGATGACACAATCTGTGACACAATGTAGTCATGGTAACTATAATGAGAAAAAACAGAAGACATGGATGACACAATCTGTGACACACTGTAGTCATGGCAACTACAATGAGAAAAAACAGAAGACATGGATGACACAATCTGTGACACACTGTAGTCATGGTAATAGATGACACAATCTTTGACACACTGTAGTCATGGTAACTACAATGAGAAAAAACAATATATAGATGACACAATCTGTGACACACTGTAGTCATGGTAACTACAATGAGAAAAAACAAAATATATAGATGACACAATCTGTGACACACTGTAGTCATGGTAACTACAATGACAAAAAAAGACATGGATGACACAATCTGTGATCAGGCACTGTGATGACATCATTCTAAGTCTGGACAACACAACTACTACAGTGGTTGCTCTCTTTCCATGTGTAGCGTCATTGTCCATGACATCATCCTAAGTCTGGACAACACAACTGCTACAGTGGTTGCTCTCTTTCCATGTGTAGTGTCATTGTCCATGACATCATCCTAAGTCTGGACAACACAACTGCTACAGTGGTTGCTCTCTTTCCATGTGTAGCGTCATTGTCCATGACATCATCCTAAGTCTGGACAACACAACTGCTACAGTGGTTGCTCTCTTCCATGTGTAGCGTCATTGTCCATTGTCTATGTGTAACAATGGTTCACAGTGACTGGACATGGGATGCGAGTGCATGCAAATGTCAAACATGTGGAAGACTTATGTACTCATGCACTGTATGTGAGTGAGCTAGTGTATTGCTCAAATAATCATGTATTTTGTGGGGGGGGGGGGGATGGATAATGATGAACCATGTTCTACAATTCCCAGCTGTCAATACCCTTAATGCCTGTGACTGATGTTTACTATTCTTTATGCTATTTGAAGGAGACAGCTGTTCTCATGTCATTTCTGGACTTGCATATTGAACTATGTCCCTTTCCAGCACAGTTCAAAGCTGCAAAAGTCATCCCCATCTATGAAGCAAAGAAGTAGACAATCACTGTGGTCTAGGTACAATAACAGACTGCAATCTGTCATGGACGGCTCACACCAAAACATTAGGCAAAACAGTATCCTTACAAATGTATCAGTTGCGCAAAATGAAGCACTTCTTGAACTTTGATGCCAAACAATATGTGAATGCATAAATACAGACTCTTTTCAATCATCAGATGTTCAAAATTCTTGACTCTGCCAGGAAAATTCATTGACACCTGGAATCAGTATTTATAAAAATCCGCTTACAGCAGTTCTCCTGGAATCCTCAAACCTTACAGACTCTGATCATACTGAAGTTGATTTAAGATATGTTTTCTATCAATGAAGGAATGTTTGTTTTCTGTCAATGAAGGAATGTTTGTTTTCTGTCAATGAAGGAATGTTTATGTTTTCTATCAATGAAGAAATGTTTATGTTTTCTATCAATGAAGAAATGTTTGTTTTCTATCAATGAAGGAGTGTTTATGTTTTCTATCAATGAAGGAGTGTTTATGTTTTCTATCAATGAAGGAATGTTTATGTTTTCTATCAATGAAGGAATGTTTATGTCTTCTATCAATGAAGGGATGTTTATGTTTTCTATCAATGAAGGAATGTTTATGGAACACACTACGTCTGCCACACAAAGTGCTTCCTCTGAATTCCAGAAATTCTGCAGCACACAGACTTTTCCACAGAATGTCACCATGGGCTACTCCTGTTTGTTCTTTGTGTTTTAAAACTGTGCAGCACACAGACTTTTCCACAGAATGTCACCATGGGCTACTCCTGTGTGTGTTTTTTTAAACTGTGCAGCACACAGACTTTTCCACAGAATGTCACCATGGGCTACTCCTGTTTGTTCTTTGTGTTTTAAACTGTGCAGCACACAGACTTTTCCACAGAATGTCACATGGGGCTACTCCTGTTTGTTCTTTGTGTTTTAAACTGTGCAGCACACAGACTTTTCCAAAGGATGTCACCATGGGCTACTCCTGTTTGTTCTTTGTGTTTTAAACTGTGCAGCACAGACTTTTCCACAGAATATCACCATGGGCTACTCCTGTTTGTTTGTGTGTTTTAAACTGTACAACACACAGACTTTTCCACAGAATGTCACCGTGGGTTACTCCCTAACCACTTTGGATCCTGCATGCACTAAGCGGGTGCTACACTGGGCCTAAGTTTATCCAGACCTGTTTACCCTAGATCTGCTTTTGATGTACTTGTCAACAACAATGAGCGTCTTTTGGTGTACTTGTCAACAACAATGAGCGTCTTTTGGTGTACTTGTCAACAACAATGAGCGTCTTTTGGTGTACTTGTCAATGGCAATGAGCGTCTTTTGGTGTACTTGTCAACCACAATGAGCGTCTTTTGGTGTACTTGTCAACCACAATGAGCGTCTTTTGGTGTACTTGTCAACAACAATGCGCGTCTTTCGATGTACTTGTCAACAACAATGAGCGTCTTTTGGTGTACTTGTCAACAACAATGAGTGTCTTTTGGTGTACTTGTCAACCACAATGAGCGTCTTTTGGTGTACTTGTCAATGACAATGAGCGTCTTTCGATATACTTGTCAACAAAGAGTGTCTTTTGGTGTACTTGTCAATGACAATGAGCATCTTTCGATGTACTTGTCAACAACAATGAGTGTATTTTGGTGTACTTGTCAACGACAATGAGTATTTTCTGCAAAGCGTGTGTACAACATTCCACATTTCTGTAAAAGCAGGAGGGAGAGGGGAGGGTCCTACATTTTGTGTTCACCTGCCATCACACTGCAGACACTTCTTGCCAGTAGTGACCACCTCATCTTGCTCTGAATAAAACAAGTTCTTTTTAATACAACTTACTTTCAAACCGGATTCATCAGCATACTTTGGAACATGCTCATACTCTCTTGCCAGTGTTTCGATGTTACAGGGTATGTAGCTGAAGAAATGGACATTGCAAAACCCATTTCATACGCATGAGTTAGCAAAAAAAAGGTCGCTCTTCGGTCAAAGCCTCCATCGCAGTTATTTTCCCCTAGTTCAATGACTGCTCAAGAACTTTGTTTCTGGAATGTCTTTCACATATTTCTTTCCAATCTGTCTTTTTCATCGTATTTTAGCCAAACGTGTACAAAATACAGTGAAATTGTGTGGGTAAACAGGTCTGTTTATCGTTGAGTCTGAAATATCAGCACTGTGACCACCACTTAAGTGCACTGGAGATTCTGATCACAAACCTGGGTTCTTCTCAGGTCCCACCTGTGATGGGCACAGGTTTCAAGAGTTTTGACATAGCACTAAATGCCCAGGCCAGAAAAGTAAGGAATTAACACAGAATGCACAGGTATGCACACAAAACTCAACACCATCGCCACGTATGCACACAGACCTCAATACAATCACCATGCAAGCAGACACACCTGTGTTCAATCGCCATGCAAGCAGACACACCTGTGTACAATCACCATGCATGCTGACACACCTGCGTACAATCACCATGCATCATTGCATGCAGACAAACCTGTGTACAATAACCACACATGCAGACACACCAATGTACAATCACGAGGCATGCAGACACACACCTGTGTACTATCACCAAGCATGCAGACACGCCTGTGTACAATCACCCTGCATGCAGACATACCTGTGTACAATCACGATGCATGCAGACACACCTATGTACCATCACCATGCATGCAGACACACCTGTGTACAATCACGATGCATGCAGACATACCTGCGTACAATCACCAAACATGCAGACACACCTGTGTACAATCACGATGCATGCAGACATACCTGTGTACAATCACCATGCATGCAGACATACCTGTGTACAATCACCTGTGGGAGACACTTTGAGGATGCCCAGACGCATGTCAGCCACGTAGAGGTTGCCCTCCTGTCACACTGACATCCCGCTGGAATTCCCCCGTAGCCATCAACTTTGGGCTCACACAGCAGTGTTGCCTGTCAGCAGAACACACCAAAGGCTGTCAGTCCCTGTGCTTCAGACTGTAACCCACTGAGGAACCCACACCTAAGGCTGTCAGTCTGTGCGCTTTAGTCTGTAACCCACTGAGAAAACAACACATACAGCCGTCACTTTGTATGCTTTAGTCTGTAACCCACAGAGAAAAACAACACATACAGCCGTCACTTTGTATGCTTTAGTCTGTAACCCACAGAGAAAACAACACATACAGCTGTCACTTTGTATGCTTTAGTCTGTAACCCACAGAGAAAACAACACAAAGTACTCTACAAGAGAGTTAAGATATTATGCAGGATAGGCTCTGTGCTTGTGACCAGTGAGAGCAACAGTCCACCGGACCAATCCAACACACACACACACACACACACACACACACACACATGTACAAACACCGCACGATTGCAGTGTGTGTGCATCTGTGAGTGCATAATATGCATGCAATAATGTGTTTGCTTAGGAAAATGCACAACTTTGAAAAAAGAAGTATGTGTCCATCAAACCTAATGATTAAGTGACCAGTGCATTGACCTTTACCTATGGTTACTGTGCCTTTGGCCCAGTGTTTCCTCTACTTTCAAGATAAACGACAAACTCATTGCTTCAAACTTCAGACCAGTCGATCAACATGATGGTGAGATCATCAGACATTGTGTGCCAGCGCTGTTCCTTCTGGAGAAGAACTTGACAATTACATGCTTCCCGTTTCTGATTGTCATCCATTGTTCATCTGGTCACAAACACTCTGTGTAGGTCATTACCACTTCTGTCATGCTTTGGCATCTTGATTACTGTAATTCTCTACTAGCAGGCCTTCCCGACTACCTCACCAAAACACTTCAGCACGTTCAAAACTGTGCAGCTAGACTAATCCTCAAAGCTCCCTTCAAAGAACACCCTCAACTATATTACGCAGGCTTCACTGGTTGCCGGTCAAAGCCAGGTGACAAATAAAATCACATGCCTCTGTTTCAATGCTGTTAAATCTGGAACTCCAGCCTATCTGTCTGACCTTCTAAACTCATACTGCCCAGCCAGAACCCTTCGCTCGTCTTCTGACTTGTTGCTCCTGGTTCCTCCCAGATTCAAATGCAAAAGAAGGGGGGATCAATCCTTCTCCTTCCTGGCTCCTAAAACTTGGAATTCTCTTCCACACGACACATCAGGCACTGTGACTCTTTTCCAGTCTTTAAAACGAAACTAAAAACTCATCTTTTTACCATCTATTTCGGCTGATAATTCAAAAGTCCCAGTCATACACAGATGTCAGTTTGTGTGTCAGTGCGTGTGTGCGAAGGTGCACGCGAGTGGTTGTGCGTGTCTGCTTTCCCGTGTGTGCTGTGCGTATCTGCTTCCCCGTGCCTGGGTGTGCGGTTTGTGTGTGTATGTGTGTGTGTGTGTGTGTGTGTGCATGTGCATGTGTGTGTGTGGTGTGTGTGTGTGTGCATGTGTGTGTGCATGCGCGCATGTGTGTTTTCGTCAGTCCTTGTATTGTAAAGCGCTTAGAGCTAATTTAGGATTTGCACTATAGAAATATTCATTATTATCATTCATTATCATTGTCATCCATTGTTCATCTGGTCGAGTCACAAACACTCTGTGTAGGACATGATTGTTATCCCTTGTTCATCTGGTCAACACTGTGTAGGTCATGATTGTCATCCATTGTTCATCTGGTCACAAAAACTCTGTGTAGGTCATGATTGTCATCCATTGTTCATCTGGTCACAAACACTCTGTGTAGGTCATGATTGTCATCCATTGTTCATCTGGTCACAAACACTCTGTGTAGGTCATGATTGTCATCCATTGTTCATCTGGTCACAAACACTCTGTGTAGGTCATGATTGTCATCCATGTTTCATCTGGTAAACACTCTGTGTAGGTCATGATTGTCATCCATTGTTCAACTGGTCAACACTCTTTGTAGTTCATGATTGCCATCATTGTTCAGCTGATCACAAACACTCTGCGGAAGTCATGATTGTCATCCATTGTTCACCAGGTCACAAACACTCTCTGTGTAGGTCATGACCTCATCACTTTCTAACGATAGCAACCATGGCCATCACAGAATTCAGTTGGATTGTCAGTTCAGCTCCTGTCTCTGCCTGGTGGATGACTTCTGCCTGGTGGATGACTTCATGACTCAGCCTGACTGATGATTGTCAAGTCACTTCAGCTCCTGTCTCTGCCTGGTGGATGACTTCATGACTTCATGACTCCGGCTGACTGACTGTCAAGTCACTTCAGCTCCTGTCTCTGCCTGGTGGATGACTTCATGACTCCGGCTGACTGATTGTCAAGTCACTTCAGCTTCTGTCTCTGCCTGGTGGATGACTTCTGCCTGGTGGATGACTTCATGACTCAGGCTGACTGATTGTCAAGTCACTTCAGCTCCTCTCTCTCTGCCTGGTGGATGACTTCATGACTCAACCTGACTGACTGTCAAGTCACTTCAGCTCCTGTCTCTCCCTGGTAGATGACTTCATTACTCCGGCTGACTGATTGTCAAGTCAGTTCAGCTCCTGTCTCTGCCTGGTGGATGACTTCATGACTCCGGCTGACTGCGATCTGTGGACAACTGGTATCAAGTGACAACAGCACAACCGCGATACGGCGGTGTGCTGAGGAGAGGTGGAATGAGCAGCAGGGAAATGATGCTGAAGGGGTAGTCAACAGCCTGCAGAGAATGGCACCTTTCCAAATCGATCAGATGTTGCTGTCTCTGCTTGCATTCATAATAAATCCACCTCAAGTTTCAGCTTCAAACGTTCAACTGATCCAGACGTTTAGCAGACTCCCTGTGCAGGAAAGAATATAGAAAAGAAAAGGAGGGAGGGGGAAAAAGGAGGACAGTTTGACCTGCCGCTGTGGCGAAGTGGTTAGTGTCCCAGACTCCCGGCTGGGAGATCATAGGGTCGATTCCCATCAGAGTCATGTGGGATTTTTCTGCTCTGACTGGCTCCTACCCAGAGTTGAGTTTGACATGGGCTCAGCTGCGAAGTCTAGAACCACACGGTCAAGTTTCATCTTCTTTAATAGATGCATCTCTGAGACTGAGACTGTTGCTCAAATTTCTGACCAACACTGCAGGTGTCTGTATTTCTTGGGCCTGGTTGATGCCAGGATATATTGATATATATTATGAAAGGAAGCGTAGAGTACAGCCCTGTCATGCAGTGTTAGACCTGAATGGAAATCCATAGCATCATCTTCATCATGCTCATTCTCATCGATCGGCATGAAAACAAAATTTCAGGTTCTGTGGCCCTTCATGCCCTGCTCTCATGGTGATCTCAGTTTTGATGTCCCTGTCCCTGTCTGTGGCCTTGGTTTGGTACTGTGGGTGTCACCAGTATCGGCCAGTCCATGGGGGCTGTTGTTGCAACAGACGTGATGGCGCTCTCCAGAGGGAGAGCTCACTCACACCGGCTCCACAATTAAGCAATTGTTGTCATCAGTAGGGGGCTTAGATGGTGGTGTCCTGTGTATGTTGGATCAGAACAGACGCCACTGAATACCATCAAAGTGACTCAGCAGCAGTGCAGAGTCTCCTCCGGTGGGTTGCCTCTTGACGACTTGACATTGACTGCTCCCTATGGATAGCCCATGCCGGGGCCAACCTTCAGTTTCAATTCTGTCAAAAATGTTTGATGATTTACAGGCACATGTTCACAGTCTTGAATCACTGGGTATTTCAGGACAGCAGTATGGAGTTGTTTTGACGCCACTCAGTCTGTCTTGCCTGCCTTCTGAGCTGCGCATGGAGTGGACAAGAGACGGTGCTCAGCATGAAAGCGACTTACAGTTTCTGTTGATTTCCTGCAGCGGGAAATAGAACGTAGTGAGCATTCTCAAACCTTTCTGAGATGGTGTGAGCAGTTCAGTGTTTGATAAGGTTGTTCCTGTGACTACTGCAGCATCTTTGTACACAGCTGGGGCTGCTCGTCTAACCTGTGAACTGTTTTTACAAAGAAAAGGACAACTGTTATTATTATTATTATCATTGGACTCTCTACAGAACTGACTTTACAGAGACTCCAAAGGTGGGGAGAATGTTGAAGATTATGTTATCTGGTTGGATGTTTTGCATTTCCATATAGGACCAGTCTTCTTTCAAGCTCTTCCATGTAGAAGTACAGAAAATAAATGAGTTATGAACGACTGTTGATGGCTTCAAGTCTTTTTTACAACCCCCCTTTCTGGTTTGTGATATGTTCCCATATTTTTCTGAACACTCTCTCTCTCTCTCTCTCTCTCCTCTCTCTCTCTCTCTCTCTCTCTCTCTCTCTCTCTCTCAATTTCTGTGGGGAATGAGGGGGTATTAGATACGTGTCACCCACTACTTACACAGGAACTGACTCATGGACATCCGTCTGTCTGTCCTCCTCCATCTATGCAATCCATGAATTCTAGAAGTTTAGTTCCACAGATATATCATGAAAAAACTGCAACAACACAGTAAAATATTTACTCTACCCGTTGGAGAAATTTTTTATATATACTTAATCACCACCACATTCACACACATGCACACTACCGTACTGGATCTGTCCAGACACTGGCTTGGAGGTCTCTTGTCAAGATTCTTGCCAAACCCCCTGGAGAACCAACCACTACCTCTAACTAAATCGGTCACTCTGTCAGTCTTTGAGTTTCTGGATTGTGTTGCAGTAGCACAGTCCACAGTCATCGTAACTGTCTACAGCTGTTCTGTCGCAATGCTCAGGCACGTATGTTTGCCTATGCACTGGAGGCCCTAGCACTAGCACCCTGTGCACGACATAACTCCCAAACTAATCATACCTAATTCTAAGTGTGTGTCCTGTCCTGTTTGAGCTTACATATTGTATACAGTTCATTTAGACTTGCAGAAAGTTTTTGATACTGTACCACATAAAAGGCTAATAACTAAACTTGAAGACTGTGGAACAGGTGGAGACATACTCTCATGGATTACTGATTTTCTACGTAGTACACAACAATATGTTAAAGTTAGGAATCAGGTTTTAGGTCTTGGGAAAGTTACTGATGGGGTCCCCCAAGGTAGTGTTCTAGGACCCACCCTGTTATTTTTCTACATAAATGATATGCCTGATGTTGTTAGTAGTTTAGTCAAAATCTTTGCTGATGATACCAAAGTTTACACCCCCAAAGAGACAGTTGATAATTCCACTGAACTCGCCACAACTTAATTGGCAAATGCCTTGCAGATTAAATTTAATAATACAAAGTGTAAAGTTCTTCTTGCAGGTAAAAATAACCCTAGGTATGATTATTATATGGAAGGTGTACTGCTTGCAGAGACTAATGCTGAAAAAGACTAGGAGTGATACAGACCTGATTTATCATTTGATAAACATGTTAATGAAACCATTAAAAGAGCAAATAAACTAGCAGGGATGATTGTACGCAATATCCAGTGCAAAGATAGTGAAATATAATGGTTCCATTTTTTAAAACTGTGGTCAGACCAGTTATTGAATATGGCAATGCTGTATGGACAACAAATTTGAAAAAACACTTCAAAAACAGCAACCTTTTTCATTAACAGAATTGTTAATACTTGGAATAATTCGCAAGTCAATATTGTTGGAGCAGAAACTGTTAAGTTTTAAAAATTGTCTTGATAAACACTGGATGCACCTTATGTTTCAAACAAATTTTTGAACTGCATTTTTTAAACCATGCATGTGCTTTACAAAAGTGCGAGAATATAAGCATTATAACCAAAATATTTCTCGCTAATATTGTGTAATAATCATATAATTATCCACACTGAGCTGGCTAACGGCTGAAAATGCAACATGCCACCGATATGATATATATATGATATGATATGATATGATACTGCCGGAGTTCGTCTGCCGTTTCACCTGACCGTCAGTGAACACTTGTTAAGCATGGTACACTTCCGACGAGCTATCCAAGTAGAAACTTTCCTGTCCAGCTACCCAACAGTGCCATGTCAGGATATCGAAACAAGCTGGATCCGCCCACCTGAGCAGAACATGATCCTCCCTTCCCCCCCCCTCCCCTTTTCATGTTTTATTTGTATCCGTCTAACCAACTGGCGCTCTATCAACAGAAAAACAATTCTTTTCATAAGGCCCAAATCAATGAGATACAGACCAAGAGGGGCCCCTGAACAGGGACTTTGCTCACCTTTTGAGACTCCAGATCCACTTTGTAAATTTGACCCGCAGGTTTGTGGTCTTTTTCCACTTCCGGTGCCATCATGTAGAAGTTGCCATTCTTGTCAAACACAGGACCTTCTGCGCCGGCAAGACCATCAAGAATTTTTGTAAATTCGACTTTGTGCGTTGAAGGTTCGGTCATTGTGAATAAGCGGATGGACGGTTCGACCCCACTAGAACGTAGGCTGTGGCTGTCTATGTCACATACTATGGGGAAGAGTTGGTCGCAAGGTCACAAGGCTACCATCGATTTACCGGACATTGTACAAATAACACTTGTGTTTTTGGAAACGTGTGTGTGTGTGTGTGTGTGTGTGTGTGTGTGTGTGTGGGATTAATTGATTGATTGATTGAGTGATCTTCAACACACAAGGATGAAGATTTTTAGGCCAAAGCCTAGTCTTACAATCTGTCCTTGTCATGCATACATTATTTCAACACATATTCATACTGACAATTCAACATAGCAACATTGTCATCTAATTCCACAATGATAAACAAACTATTCATAAAAGTACTAATGAGATGGGGGATGGTGAAAACAGTAGGAAACTTACGAACAAACAAGCAAACAAAATTACAGAGAGAGAGAGAGACAGACAGACAGAGAGACAGAGAGAAAGAGAGAGGTCAGAGGAGGGTGTGGAAGAGAGAATGGTAGGTAGGGGGAGGAGGAGAAAAGGGATGGTAGACAGAGTGGGAGTAGGGGATGAGCGGTTTTAACGGAGTAGGTTTTATGTTTAGATAATGTATTCAAAGTATGGTTCTTCTTCTTCTTCTTCTTCTTCTTCTTCTTCTTCTCTTCTTCTTCTTCTTAATAGACTTGTTCACTCAAAAACGAGTAGGTCACCAGTGCGCATGTTCAAAAAATAAAATAAATAAAAAAAATAAAATAAAGTTTGACTCAGCCTGTTGGCCCTGAAGCAAAAATTGGGCAAAAAAAAAAAAAAAAAAAAGTTAAAAGCAATGGCCAGATTCAGGCCCACGTAACCATAAATATCTGGGGAAGTTGAAAGAAAAAAATCAGTCAATATGCAGATCTCAAGACTGTCGTATCAATTTAATTTTTAAATGAGACTGCATTTGTGGCAATCTTGATGGCACCCGGCAGTGAGTTCCACAGCCGCACAGAACTGGGATAAAATGAATGTAAGTGGCTGTCAATATTTGATGCAGGTATGGCATAAGATTGACCGCCACTCCTGGTGCTACTTTTATTCAATATTAGTTGTTCCATTGGGATATCAATTAGTTTAGCTCTACCCTTTGAAGAAAATGTATAAGTTTGATAAAATCTCTTCTCTCTCTTCTAAGGATTTCCATTCTAATTTCCTCATATTCTTCCTAGTATTCCCCCTCTCTCTGATATGGTCCCTGTTACGAACCGTGCTGCTCTCTTCTGA
>JADBJO010010501.1:5000-16895 GCA_016801955.1 Conus betulinus | reverse complement strand
TTCTGCCAACGAGGAAGGGACAGCATGCCTTGCTGAAATCTGTTTGCTAGGAAACAGGCAGACAGCATCGGCACCAAGAGGGGCAGTGACCACAGGCCTCGCCCCACTGGACGTCTCTCCACTTCCCCCTTGTTACATCACCGCTCCATTCCACCTCCCGTCCATTCACCTACTCCACGCATGTTACCAACAAACAATCACACATCACAGTCCTCTCAACCCCAGAACCCTCCTACTCTTCCCCACTCTCCGGCCGACCCACACTACTCGGAAGTCTTTCCTCCCCTCCCTACCCCCACTCTAAACCCCACCCACCCACTTCGACGACCGGACAGCAGGCCTACTACCACGCGGGGGAACTAGTTCGTATGGTAGTAGAGAGGACTACACTTCGCCTCCACAACCACCACCCATGATGCCACCGCCTGTGTATCCTCCCATGTTCTTCCCCTTCTTTTCCTCGTAGCTTTCTACCTGCTTTTTGGCAGTGGCCACACTTCATGCCAATGCCACCAGACTATGGCCAGTTCTCCTAGACTGGAATCAGTGTGTGTATGCGTGCGTGCGTGCGTGCGTGCGTGCGTGCATGTGTGCATGTGTGCATGTGTGTGTGTGTGTGTGTGTGTGTGTGTGTGTGTGTGTGTGTGTGTGTGTGTGTTGCGTGTGTTCTGTATGTATATATATACACTCGTGTGGAAAATGCAGAGTTTGAACTATATGTATTTGCCTATGTGGACTGTGTAATTCCGAATCTGCGGACCATCTGATAAGCTGAAAAGGAAAAGTGGTTGCGAACTACATTATTAGCATTCTTAAGAAAGCAAGACTTTTATATCATAGTTTCATTGTACCTGAATGGTATGCGAGCACGCTCAGAAACCTCCTGTGGTGTGGATAAAGCTTCGGTGACACTTGCCACAAGCATGTTACGTAACTTTGTGAATTTAACTTTTGTCCTTTTTCATATTCATTATCCTTTTTCATTGAGTATTGTTGGATTTGATGTCTAAGTGTGTTGTATCACACTTATTTGTAGTTTTGACTTTGCTTGTTTCTCATATTCATTATCCTCTTGGAATTGAAGACAGTTGTTATGTGTGTATACTATACGGACACATTGATTTTGTATTCAAGTGAATCCTTGCTATATTTGTTATAGTTGCACAAATGGTGCAATCATTTTCAAAATGGCTACAGGAAGACGGACTACGTATTGGACATTTTAATATAAACCATATACAAATTAAGTTACAGGAGGTACCCACTACACTGTATAATCAAAACAAACGCTTTCATATATTTGGCTTCACTGAATCAAGACTTTCAGATATTGTCCCTGATGCCACTGTCTTAATCTCTGGCTACAGCATTGTACGCAGAGATCCCACCGAATCAAAATCTACAGGCATATTACTTTACGTTCATGAAACATTAAATGCCCAACATTTGTATGATCTTGAAAGTTTTGGAATTGAAGCAGTTTGGTTAGTAATCAAGTTGAAGAGAACAAAACCTATCAAAATAGGATTTGTGTATCAAAACCCAGCGGAAAATGCTGGTTGGATGGACAAGCTTACGGCCATCATGGATGCATCATCACTTGATGCCGCAAAATTAATACTTTTAGGTGATTTCAACATTGATCTATTGAAATGCCAAACATCATAGTCAGATAGGACTACCTCATACAACTTATCCCAAATTATAGACATGCCAATCAGAGTAACACTCACTAGCAAAACATTAATTGACAACATCTACTTTTCTGAACCACAAAACGTCATTGAGAAATGTGTGCCTTTGAATGGATGCAGCGACCACTTTCCAGTATGCATTACGTGGAAAAGAAGTGGAATCAAAATTCCTGAAACTGGCCACAAACACATCACTTACAGATCTTTTGGACATTTCACACGAAGATACCTTTCTCACTGACCTCATGAATTCCCCCTTTATAAATGTTTATAATTACACTGATCCAGAGAAAGCGCTAGAGTTTTGGCTACACACGTAAACTTCTGTTTATGACAAGCATGCGCCATTCAAAACGCGTCGAGTTAAAAACATAGTGCACAACCAAAGTGGATGACTGATGAAATACAAGCTGCTTGTTTCTTACGCGACGATCTGCTTGAAGCAGAAGGGAAGTCGGATGAATTTAAAAGGCAACGTAATAAAGTCAATTCACTCAAACGGACAGCAAAAATGATTTTTTTTTTTCGTGAACTTGTAGCCAACAAACAAAATTCGAAGTCCATATGGCAAGCAATAAACGAACTTACGAAATAAAACCTCACAGTCAAAGACAAGTCCCATTACAAGCATAACACCAAATGAACTCAACCAACACTTTACACCAGATGCAGAACACATTGTCAAAGAAAAGAATACTGACTCAAATGAATTACAAAAATTAAAAATATTTTGCGATGCTAAGAGCATTCGTTCAGCAACACCAGTTGCGCCTATGACAGTTAGTGATGTTGCCAAGCTTTAAGCCAGTTAAAACAGACAGGAAGCCGCGGACTTGACGGTATTGATGGAAAAATGCTGAAACTATCAGCACCTGTTATATGTGAAACTTTTACCTACATTTACGATTTATGCATTGATAAATGTCACTTTCCCGCTCAGTTCAAAGTTGCAAAAGTAATACCCATTTCAAATCTGCAGACAAATCTGAGCCATCGAACTACAGACCTATATCCATTTGCCAGTTCTGTCCAAGCCCTTGGAAAAACACATAAAATAGACATCTTTGCCAACCTTTTGACTCCAACCCTACTAAATAAAAATCAATCAGGAATCTGGAAAAATCATTCTTGTCATACAGCGCTTACAAAACTATTAGAGATCAATGGCTAGCCAGTGTTAATGAGAATAAATATTGTGGCGCACTGTTTGTTGATTTTGCAAAGGCTTTTGATGTAATTGACCACAAACTGTTATGCAGGAAGCTTTTATCATATGGTATAACAGGAAATACCTTACAACTGATAACGTCATTCCTAGAAGACCGTCAACAAATCGTTTGTGTCAACAACAAGTTATCAGAGAAGCTACCTATCAAACATGGCGTACCCCAGGGTTCTGTGTTAGGTACATTGCTGTTCTCAGTTTATATAAATGATTTCCCTCTTTATATTGAGGATTCATGTGAACTCTTTTGATGATGATACCACTGTCCATACAAGTAGCTCCAGCTTGGAAGGTGTTTTCACCTCATTACAGAAGAATGCTGATATCTTAAGTAATTGGTGCAATGTAAATCACATGTCACTGAATCCTAACAAAACAAAACTAATGCTGATAACAACAAGGCAGAGAAGACAAAACATAACCACACAGCCTCCATCTGTTTTAAATCAATAATCAGGGAACTGAAGTGGTGGATAGCCATCGAGTTCTAGGCGTATATGTTGATAATAATCTTTCTTGGTCTTATCATCTTCGCAGTCTATGTAAATCAATATCCAGACAAACATATCAGCTGTGCAGGATTAAACATTTCTTAAACCTTCATGCCAGGAAATTGTTCCTACGTGCACATGTTTTCTCTTCAATCAATTATTGTTCAACACTATTTGATTCTGCTAGTGCTAATGCCATGAAACCTCTTACGAGTGTCTACAAAAGAGCGCTTAAAGCAGTCCTGTTAAAACCATCTAGTCTTAGTGAAGGGGATTATACTAAAGCGGGGGCTCCTCCTCCGTTAAAAGAAATGTTTGCTGTCAACAAATGTCTGCTAATGCAAAAAAATTGCATCGGGTTTAGCACCTCAAACTCTTCAGTCTAAATTTAGCATAAACCCGAGGGATTCAGCCAAATTCCAGGTTCCCACACCTACAGTAGATCTATTTTAATCAAGCTTATCTTACTCATGTAGCGTGGTTTGGAATTCACTTCCACTACATTTCCGATGTACTCAAATTACAGAATCCTTCAGGGAAAAACTAATTACACATTTCACAGCAGACCATTGCTATTAGGGACAAAATACGTATACCAGGACACACCCCCTGTTTTGCTGCATATTAAACTGATACGCCGTTTCCTTTCCACTGATGTTTTTAAAACCAGATAATGATAAATGAGAGATATGGTTACTCTCGGTTTTATTAATGATTGAAATTATATCATGATGAATGACTGACTGTTGTGGGGGGGGGGGGGGGGGGGACGCTTCTTTGCCAGACTTTTTCGAATGTTCAGGCGCTTTAAAACAAGGTTGTTTATTATCTCCAGTTATCTTTTCATTATTAATATCAGATGTTGCAGAAGAGGTGACTGCAAAAGGAAAACGCGGTTTTCAATTTTTACCAGGTCTGAGAGAAATTTTTCTCCTTTTGTTCGCAGATGACATTGTCTTAATGTCCTTAACTCCTGTAGGGTTGCAAAATCAACCAGATTATCTGGCCAGAGCCTCAGACAGATTAGGATTAACTGTTAACTCGGATAAAACAAAAATTATTGTATTCAGAAAGGGTGGTCATCTCCCACACACAGAAAAATGGTTCTTCAAAGGGACAGAAGTAGAAATCGTAGATAGCTATAAATATTTAGGTTTCACTCTTACAACTAAATTGTCCTTCGTTTCTGCTTTAGAAGGAGTAGCTAGAAGACCCAAAGCTTAAGCTGCGGACATTATGAAAACCATGTGGAGTTTAGGAGGTATGAATGTTACATGTTTTTTTTAGGCTTTTCGATGCACAAGTCAAACCTATGCTGTTATACGCTTCTGAAATATGGGGGACAACACAATTTAAAATAATAGAATCTGTACATCTCTTCGCTTGTAAAAAAAACTTTTGAATGTGAACCTTAGAACCACAAACACAATGGCATATGGCGAGACAGGAAGATATCCTCTATACATAGATAGCACCATCAGTAGTCTGCGTTATTGGTTTTTAGTACAAAAGATGACTCTTCGTCGTTTACCGTATCAAGCCCTCGTCATGCAGTATAATTCAGTGTCCCGTTCTAACAGCGGAAGACATTCACAATATCCCAACTGGTCTATTTCAATAAAATCATGCCTTGATCGATATGGTTTTTCAGAGGTTTGGTTAAATGGAGGAGTAGGAAATGAAAGACAGTTTTTAAGTATTATCAGACAGAGAATGATAGGCTGTTTTCAACAAGAGTGGGTAGCTAAAATAAATGAAAGTGATAGATTTAAATTTTATAGAAAGTTTAAATCATCATTTAGTGTGTGAACAATATCTTTCAGTCATAACGATAAACAAATTTAAAACAGCGTTTACAAAATTTAGGCTTGGTATCAATGAATTGCAGATCAATAAACGTTTTGGCTTAAATATTTCAATTAAATGTCCATTTTGTGATAATATTGAAACTGAAATACATTTTCTATTTTACTGTGCGGAATATAAATAAGTTAGAGAAAAGTACGTAGCTAAATATTTTTATGTCAACTCTTCAGACGAAGGACTGTGTACATTCTTATTGAGTAATGAAAATACCCAAGTACTCAGAGATGTGGGGATGTATATTTTTTTTATTCATTAAAGCATAGAGAAGAACGTATGTTAGCCAACAGCTAGTCCTTTTCACCATGTAGAGTCATGTGTTTGTTGTTCTTCTTTTTGCATGATGCCATAAACACATATACATCTTGAGGAGGATGTTTTTTCTGTATCTTTGCAATCCTTTCTTTGTTTCTTTTCGGTTCATAACTCCCCTTTTCCCGCATGTGTGTGCCCCTTATATTCGGCCGGTGGCCTTACAAGTAAAGTATTTCCGACTTCCGACTTCTCTCTCTCTCTCTCTCTCTCTCTCTCTCTCTCTCTCTCTCTCTCTCTCTCTCTCTCTCTCTCTCACGGTTCTGCTGGAATGATTTGATTTATTATCTGTATGATATCCCCTCCCCCCCCTCCCACCCGTGGTGACTGGACTATCATTATGCATTTCCCCCCTCCATTTGTGCTTTATTCCCCCCCCCCCCCCCTCCGGTGCTTCAATTGTCTTGTATCTCTTTGGAATTTTTTTTTTTTTATTGTCAGATTGTTCTAAACATGTTCTTTTATCACACCCACTCTCGCCTCTTCCACCACCACCCTCCCCTTCTCTCATATGTAGCGTTTCCCTGCACTCCTCTCGCTCCTGCGCCTCTCTCTCTCTCTCTCTCTCTCTCTCTCTCTCTCTCTCTCTCTCTCTCTCTCTCTCTCACTCACTCGCTCGCTCTCTATTTTCTTTTTTTTTATTATTTTTTTTTAATTTCAATTCCGTGTTGTATTGTATTTCTAGTCATTTTTGTATGCTTCCTTTGTTACCTCATCTTATTTTGCATTGTTGACCCTACTCAGGGCGAGGACTGGATGTGAAAAAAGCACATCAGCGCTTATCTATTATCCTCGTAAATAAAGAATTTGTCTTGTCTTTTCTTGTCTCTCTCTCTCTCTCTCTCTCTCTCTCTCTCTCTCTCTCTCTCTCTCTCTCTGAAACGCACGTGTTTAATAACCACGGATGAAAGTGGCGATCGGGTTGAGAACAAATCTAATGGCACTGTATCTTTTTCACCTCCACTTTGCTTTCTGGCATATCGGGGAACATGTAAGGAAAACCAAAAGAAATATTTCCAAAATTCTGATGTTTGATTCCCTCGGAGTTAACGTTGGTTCTGACTCCATTTCGCATACAGTCCTTCCAATGAGACTATAAACCGAGGTACCGTGTGTGAACGCACGCATAACATTGTTGCACACACGTAAAATCTCATCACCAACTTTCGGAAGAGAAAGCCAGTTTGGCCGTTAGTATGGGTGACACGTTACACATAGCACGCACCTTCCCCGAAGCTGGAGTATGGCTGTCTTAATGTGATATCTTCTCCATGTTTGTCCCTGCTGTCCTTGCGATGTGTAATATCTTCTCCATGTTTTTCTCCCTGCTGTCCTTGCAATGTGTAATACCTTCTCCATGTTTCTCCGTGCTGTCCTTGCGATGTGTAATACCTTCTCCATGTTACTCCGTGCTGTCCTTGCGATAATATCATCTCCATGTTTCTCCGTGCTGTCCTTGCGATGTGTAATACCTTCTCCATGTTTCTCCGTGCTGTCCTTGCGATGTGTAATACCTTCTCCATGTTTCTCCGTGCTGTCCTTGCGATGTGTAATACCTTCTCCATGTTACTCCGTGCTGTCCTTGCGATAATATCATCTCCATGTTTCTCCGTGCTGTCCCTTGCGATGTGTAATACCTTCTCCATGTTTCTCCCGTGCTGTCCTTGCGATGTGTAATATCATCTCCATGTTTCTCCGTGCTGTCCTTGCGATGTGTAATACCTTCTCCATGTTTCTCCGTGCTGTCCTTGCGATGTGTAATATCATCTCCATGTTTCTCCGTGCTGTCCTTGCGATGTGTAATACCTTCTCCATGTTTCTCCGTGCTGTCCTTGCGATGTGTAATACCTTCTCCATGTTTCTCCGTGCTGTCCTTGCGATGTGTAATATCTTCTCTTCTCCTCCTGACGTCATCGCCCTCTTCCTTGTCGTTCTTCTCTCCACCCCCCTCTCTCCTCAACGTCTGCTGTTGTGGTTGTCGTTTTATCTTTATTTCTTATCCACCCTCTCCTCAACGTCTGCTGTTGTGGGTTGTCGTTTTATCTTTATTTCTTATCCACCCCTCTTCTCAACGTCTGCTGTTGTGGTTTGTCGTTTTATCTTTATTTCTTATCCACCCCTCTCCTCAAAATCTGCTGTTGTGGCTGTCGTTTTATCTTTATTTCTTATCCACCCATCTCCTCAAACATCTGCTGTTCGAATTGTCGTTTTATCAATAGTTCTATTCCACCCTCTCTTCAACATCTGCTGTTGTGGTTGTCGTTTTATCTTTATTTCTTATCCACCCATCTCCTCAACATCTGCTGTTCGAATTGTCGTTTTATCAATAGTTCTATTCCACCCTCTCCTCAACATCTGCTGTTGTGGTTGTCGTTTTATCTATAGTTCTAGTCCATCCTTCTCCTCAACATCTGCTGTTTGGGTTGTCATTTAACTGTAGTTCTATTCCACATATCTCCTCATCATCTGTTGTTCGGGTTGTCGTTTTATCTACATTTCTATCCCACCCTTCCCTAAATCAGGCGCCTGTCATTTTAAAAGTCAAAGGGACACGCACTTATATGTGAATGACACGCAACATGTACATGAAATACATCCAGATAATGTGTTGAAACGGTAAATAGATTATATTCAGTGACAGACGAAGACACTTTACATTTGGAATCACGTAGACCTTGACATTAACAAAATAAAATCTTAGATAGTTTGTCAAATGCAGCTGAATAATATATATATATATATATATATATATATCAATCTTGTATCAATCTTGGCGCGAGAGACATCAAATTTATGTACACAGCTGTTACGTCATTACGTCGTGTACGCAGGGAAATAAACGCAATACTCAAATGCACGGAGTGTAAGGACAGTAACCGAAAGAAAGTGATTGTTTGATATATGCTTTTATTTCTAATCCTAACCATGTTTAAATCATTGATATCCCTATGAACTTGGGAATGATCACTCACAACTGCTCTGTGCGATAGCAGTTTATTGAGCGGCTCGGGTAGTAGCCGTGGAGTAGCATTTGTAGCGAATAGCGACATACCACATTCTGCAATTCTGAGATATTCGCATTTCCGAGGATTAAAAACAGAATCCAACAGCAGCCCAAAGCAGCCAGCGAAGGGTAGGAAGATAAAACGAAAAGAAAGTGCAGTAAATGAATAAGTTGCTGAAAAACTAAAGTCACAATTTAAAAGTATTAAATAAATGTAGGGAAAAATCTTTCAGCCTATGTTTGAGGATTCATTAAGGAAGTAAGGGAGGTAAACAGATGTCAACAGTCACAGAGGTCAGTTCTACTGCTTATGTATAAGTCGAAACTGGCAGGGAAATTTCGTGGGGGACAAAGCACTTGTGTGCCGGCGGCGCGTCGAAGTTCGGCTTACTTGAGCATGACACAGACTCTGCGATTAGAGAGAAAATTTACACGTATCATGAGCGATTTATAAGCAGATCAAATTTGAGAAATGTGATGTAAACATTTATTTGGGGGGCATCAAAATGACATACTGACCTAACAACAATTGAAAACAAAAGCTTCATTTGGATTTTGTGTGTGTGTTCTGGATGAATGTCTATTCACCTTGGATTTTGTGTCCTTTAGGGAAGGTGTCTGTATTTTGCTGGTAGTTGTAGAATTTGGCTACTTAAGAAAAACAACAACAACAACTGAATTATGGTTTTACATTCTTCACTCTACGCATCATTCTGCAAG
Source organism: Conus betulinus (assembly GCA_016801955.1). Lineage (NCBI taxonomy): Eukaryota > Metazoa > Mollusca > Gastropoda > Neogastropoda > Conidae > Conus > Conus betulinus. The sequence goes on along the minus strand of JADBJO010010501.1, from coordinate 7,586 downwards.
CCAAATTGTACACTACTTTAACTGATCAACCTGAATTGATTGTGTGCAGTTTGACAGTTTTCGTCCTGTAAGGTTGTCCGTCACAAAGTGTTCTGCTCAGCTGTGCATTCGTGTTTTTCTCCCCTTGAAAATGTACCGGTGAAGCAAGTGCGCGTGTGAGTGCGTGTGCATAAAACGGTACAAAGCAAAAGTCAGACAAAAGCCATGAAAATAAGCCGTGGTTTGATGCCACATGCAGGGAACATAGAAAAAAGTATTTGACAGCCAAACATAGAACTAAATTAAATGATTCTAGTCCCAAGCGCAGAGAGGTTGAATTTAGCTGTAAAGAATACAAAAAAGTTCTCAGAAAATCGTATATAGTTTACACAAAACACTGGCATAAGAAGATTCGTAATCTAAAAGCTAATAGACAAGAGAATATTGGGAAAACATTAAAATCAAAAAGAGAAATGAATGCCCTGTTAGTATGGATGATCTGTTCTTAAATTTTAAATCATTGAATGTACAACCAGATAGTGTTGAGAATGAAAGTGATATTGACTGTGACTTGCAATATGATCTTGAATTTATAAATGCACCAATAAGTGACGAAGACGTTTAAAAAGCTGTACAGCAACTTAAGAATGGAAAGGCTTGTGGGATAGATAAAATACGAAATGAATATATAAAACGAAGCATCCCAGTTCTCAAAACAAGTTATTGTAAACTTTTCAATAAAGTTCTTGATACAGGGACCACACCAGAAGAATGGTTGATTGGACTTATTCTGCCAATATACAAAGGAAAAGGTAGTAAATTGGACTGTAACATTATAGAGGTATAACACTTTTGAGTTGTGTTGGAAAACTGTTCACAACAATTTTGAATAACCGTTTGACACATTTTATCGAGAATAGCAACACACTTTCGGAAAATCAAGCTGGTTTTCGACGAAGTCATTCTACAACAGATCATATATTTGTTTTAAAAAGCTTAATTGATATTTTCAATAGTCGTAAAAAGCAATGTTTTTGTGTTTTTGTTGATTTCACAAAAGCGTTCGATTCAGTTTGGAGGCAGGGATTTATGGCAAAAGCTTATCAAAGAAGGTGTAAATGGAAAGATTTTGCAAGTAATCATGAATATGTGTCAGCAGATAAAAATCTTGTATATATATTTATAAATGGAAGTCAATCTGAATATTTTGGCAGTTTTAGGAGGTGTTCATCAAGGTGAAAATCTTTCACCTTTTGCTATTTTCTTTGTATTTGAATGATCTTGAACTATATCTCACAGATCGTAACTGTGCTTTCTTAAATATTGATTTAAATCTTCCTGACTCAGATTTATTAAGTTACATTAGTTTTACTTTTACTTTTGTATGCTGATGATATTGTTATTATTGCAGATTCTTTTTGCAGTTTACAGCATGCTCTTGATGTATTAAGTAAGTATTGTGGTACATGGAAGCTTAATGTTAATGTAGCGAAAACAAAGGGTGTTGTCTTTAATGGACGCAATAACCCAAGAAAAAAAAAACCCTGAAATTAAAAAAACCAGTGTATAGAAATAGTCCACACTTTCAAATATTTAGGTACAATCTTTAGCAGAACAGGAAATTTTTATAAATGTAAGAAGTATTTTATGACCAAGCGCAATGTGCAATGTTTTCTTTATTAAAGATAGCAAGATTTCAAGATTTGCCTATAAACATTGTACTGGACTTCTACCAGTCAATGGTACTGCCTGTGCTTTTATATGGCTGTGAAATTTGGGGATGTAGTGATTTAAAGCTAATGGAAAGTTTTTCAGCTTAAATTCTTTAACCATCTTTTTCATTTAAATCGTTCTACCAAAAAAGAATTGATATATGGAGAACTAGGAATGTATCCTGTTTCAGTTCAAGTACATGCACGAATGATAAAATTCTGGTCATCCTTACTTCTCCGCAAACAAACAAATATTCTCTAGATTGTATCAGGTATTATATGATTTATACAGAAATCAGGGTTTTACATCCAGGGGGTTGATGTGTATACGGGGATGTCCTAATAGAAACAGGATTCGACTTGTGTGTGGGACACAAAAGTTTTCGTCTGTTCACAGTCTCTGTAGAAATGTTCGTAATTCATTAGAAGACATTTACAAACGTGCATGGAACGATGCTTTAGAATCTAGTAATAAGTGTTTATTTTTACAGAAATTGGAAAAACAGAGTTTCGTCGTGAGAAATATATTAAAATGTTACCAGATGTTTATATATACCCACTGATCTGGTTTCGCTGTGGCACTCATAAACTCATGATAGAAACTGGCAGACGATTTGGAATACCTCACGATGAACGATTCTGTCGGGACTGCGACCAGAATGACCTTGGTGATGAATTTCATTTTGTAATGAAATGTAACAATATAAAAGACATTAGAAATCAGTTTATACCTAGAATTTACGTGTACAATGTCCGTATTTAACTACTGTCGTTTGCTTTGTGGTAGTAAGAAAGTGTTGCTAAACTTAGCGAAATTTTTGAAACTTAATAAAGTTGTGTAACATTACATTCAGTATGTTAATTATAGGGAAAATTTTGATGTTTGATTTGTTTC
>JADBJO010010500.1:58836-72325 GCA_016801955.1 Conus betulinus | reverse complement strand
GACATCTTTTATTGACATTGGCTAATAGCCTTTTTGTCAAGGGGGTACAATGTCTTTTTGTTTTTTTGCATAGAAGAAAAGAAAACGAAAGAAAACTGCAAATTAGGTGCCTACACAGCTAAGCAAAATCAAAAAATTTCCATTTCCATTTCCTTCACTCATTTGTGTTTCTTGTCAATGTTCTAGAACAAAATCATTCTCACACAACACCCATTCCCTTCCCATGCGTACACTGATCCATCCTAACTTCCATCGACTTTGCACGCACGCATTTATATCCTTATCCTCCCTTCTCCCCATTCACACATATTCTCTGTACAGATAATCTATCTGACTTGATATTATGAAAAACCATTCACTGAAACCATCAAGCTTCGAGGTCAAATAAGTATTCCACACAATAAAAATGAAATATATTGATATCCCTCAGTGCTTTTCAACTTTTATTCATTCATAAATTTTTCTTCCGCGTGTCTACTGCTTCTGTTAGATATTTTGCCAGCATCTTTAGCAATGTTTCATCACTTGTTTGCAAAATACTGTTAAGGTTTCGACTCTTGACTGTGTGTTATTTTCAAATAGTCTTGATTTTTTTTCTTATGTTCCCATAAGCAGGACAAGCGAACAAAAAATGTAACTCGTCTTCTCTAACTGCAATATCATTACACAATGGACATGAATCATCAACAGCATCATTATTTAGGATACCATCTTTTATTAGCCTTTTAAATCCCAGTGTTCTATTTCTAAATCTTGCAAGGATGCCTCTTTGCCACCGATTAGATACTAGATGTAAATACTTTTCTGCCTCCAAGTTACTTTTGAAGGATAGGAACCAGGAATATTTATCATGTTCTTCTAGTTGGCTGTGCCAGTTTTGTTTATACGAAGAAATTAATCTATCTTTGAATTCAGACATAAAAAACGGTTTCGTTTCCACCCCCTGGCTCAACCACACTATTCCAAACCATTCTCTGTTAGCACTTTCTTAATCTTAGAAGCCCAGTTAACATTTCCTAACTCACACTGTTGTAGCATCATGTCGTAGGCTTGCCTGCTCAGTCTAGCTACTGGTAATCGTATTACTTTACACCAGTATCTAACACACTTTACAATACATCTGATGTACAAAGGGTACCTTCCTGTTTCACCGTAAGCTGTTTTATTGGACGAATGAATCGGAATATTCAAAAAAAAAAACGTTTGATCGCATAAGTGTGCACTCTTTCTATGTTTAGATTATTTTCAAGTCCCCATATTTCAGCACCATATGTAAGAATCGGGTTCAATCTGGGTATCAAATAGCTTCCAAAATATGTGTGGATCAGTGGTATTTAATTTCTTTATTGTTCTCAAAATTTCTATCACCCCCTTTTTTGTGCCTTTTCTACTTGTTTCACACCAACCTAAATTCCAACTTAAGTTTGTCGTAAAAAAAACATACCTTTAGAAGTATTTGTACGAATTGGTTACTTTAACTTCTGAATCGCCACACCACCAAACTTCATTCTTAGCTAAATATCCACCTTTACGAAACACAATAATGGTAGTTTTTATCAAGGTTTACTGTCAACTGTTGTTTATCAGCTTCCTGTTTCAAAACATTCAATTGGTTTTGCAATCCTATTGCTGTACTAGACAACAGAATCACATCATCAGCAAACATCATCATAAAAATCTCCACAGCACCTGGAGTAATCTGAATACCATGTTTACCATTTCTTGAGAGTTCTAAAGCAAGCTCATTGATTAAAAAAAAAAAAAAAGGAAAACAACTGTGGGCTTAAAAGGCAGCCTTGCTTGACTCCACGTGGGCAATTGAAAAAAATCAGAATAAACACATTTCTCACACACACATGCCAATACAGAGTCGTACATTCCACGTAATGCCATATATACCTTTCCGTTGACTCCGTTTTTTTCTAAGAACATTCCATAAAATATTTCTGTTTACAGAGTCAAAAGTTTTTCTGAAATCAACAAAAGCGACATACAATTTTGTATTCTTTGCACCACATTCACAAAAGCACTCACAAAAAGTTCAATACATAAATCAATGTTATGACATACAATTTTGTATTCTTAAGCATGCATTTCTGTACAAGAGCGAACAACGTAAATATATGATCAGTTGTACTGTGCCCAGATTTAAATCCTGCCTGCTCCTCCACGATTTTCTCTTCCCTGTCTGCCCAACGTTTTAATCTCACATTTAAAATGTGTGTGTAAACTTTGCTGACAACACTTGTCTGTGCCACACCTCGGTAGTTATCAGGAGTGTTTACATCTCCCTTTGTGGAGAGAGAGAGAGAGAGAGAGAGAGAGAGAGAGAGAGCAGAGACAGACAGAAAGACAGACAGACGGACGGACAGACAGACAGACAGAAAGAACGGAAGAGAGAGAGAGAGAGAGAGAGGAGAGAGAGAGAGAGAGAGAGAGAGAGAGAGAGAGAGAGAGAGAGCGAGAGCGACAGGCAGACAGACAGACAAACTCAACTCTCAGCCAAACCAACAACCTGTCCATGCCTCTCACCCGGATGAGTCTCACCCTCACTTTGCACTCTCTCTCTGCTCACCTCTTCCCTTCCCTCTATCCCCCTCCTCCTTCCTTCTTCGTCAGGACTGACACAGATAATACCAGCAACAAGAAATAAATCAATAAATAAAATAACACAAACACAGTCACTGTACTTTAAAGCCTTGCTCTCAGGAAGGAATGGATAAAAAAAAAGATGCAATGGGAGTGACTTAGCAAGTGAGATAACAACTTGATAAATGAAAGAGATGGAGAGTGGGCGGGGGAAGAGAGAGAGAGAGAGGGGGGGGAGAGAAAGAGAGAGAGTGAGAGAGAGACAGAGAGATAGAGAGAGAGAGAGACAGACAGACAGGCAGACAGAGAGACAGACGACGGAGAGAGAGAGAGAGAGAGAGATAGAGAGAGAGAGAGAGAGAGAGAGAGTGAGAGAGAGTCATCAACATCGCCCGAGGAGGAATGTACAGTGATTAGTGAGTCAGCCATGTTCACGTACACAAACATATAATCGTATCCAACATTCTTGTTCAGTATGCAAGATTGGTTTTCGAGTCAGTGAGGAATAAGAGATCATGTTGTTATTGACGGCGGAGAGAGAGAGAGAGAGAGAGAGAGAGAGAGAGAGAGAGAGAAATCGAGATAGAGAAGAGAGAGAGAGAGAGAGGGGGGGAGGGGAGAGAGAAAGAGAGGGAGACAGAGAAAGAGGGAGGGGGGGGGGGAGAGAGAAAACGGGGGCAGGAGAGAGACAGTGGAAGGGAGGGAGAGAGGGAGAGAGAGAGACAGACAGAGACAGACAGAGACAGAGACAGGCATACAGAGAAACAGACAGACAGACGAACAGACAGACATACACACACACACATACAGTCAGGACAGAAGCAAGTAGACGAGCTGAAATTTACGACATTACACGTTCATAAAATAAAAGTTAAAAAAAAAAAAAAGGGGGGGGGGGGGGGGGGGGGCAGACAAATTACCCATGATTTTCACAAACGGTGTCCGCTTTGGCTTGAGGCTGTGTCAGGCCAATTGACATAGGCCAGAACACCAAGGCTACATCAAAATGTTGTTATGCTCTGCACAGTTATGCGGGGATTGTCTTCAGTTATGACAAGCTCCTAGCATAACATTATCAGTCTCTAAAATCCCCCCGAAGTCGGAGTGTGGCTGCCCACGTGGTGGGGGTAATCAAAAAACGGTCACACACGTAATGTTCTCATCCCCAGCTGATGCATTTGTACCATAGTGTTCAAGTACTTCGGCTGTTCGGATGATCCCTGCAGTCTTTCAGCCAGGGTACGACACAACAACAACAACAACACATACAGCAGTCATGCGAAAACGAAGTGAGAATACTGCACCAGAAAACAAAACTAACAAAACAAAACTAACCAAACAATCCAAAAGACCCAAGACATGGCATCATGAACTGCGGTGCCTATCCCTCTCCTTCAACCCCACCTCCACTCCCCCTCCTCAACCTTCCTTGGCCTGAACCAGGTGCCGTTTGACTGCCGGGCGGACGGAGAGGGTTTTCACACCGTAAAACTCCGACCCCCACCAGCGATTTGAACTCGCGACCGCCTGCAGCTCCGAGGCCAAATGCTCTAGATAACCATGTAACGATAGCCCCCTCGGTATTGCGCAGAAGCTGACGAGCCCCAGTGCTGCAGGTGGTTGTGACATGCTACTTGCAGGACTCAGATGATCAACAGTGTTGGCGTCCTGGATGTTCGGGCTGCAGTGATAATGAATTCCTCCGAGCAGAAAGAAAGACCGACAGAAAGAAAAAGAATCACATCGATAACGACGAGCGCCAGCATGTGCGAACTCTGTCTCTGTCTCTGTCTCACACCACACACACACACACACACACACACACACACACACCACACACACACACACACACACGTGCACGCACACTTATACACACGTACACACATGCAACACGCACACATGTGCGCGCGCCCACTTTTACACACACACATACACACGCGCGCGCGCGCGCGCACACACACACAGAGGCCTACACACACACACCACACACACATACACACACAGACACACACAGAGAGAAACTGAATATATAATTATAATAATAATAATAATTCAACATTTTTTGCAGTCATTGCAACACCAAGCTGCTCTGAAAATTGCTGGAATGGTGTTCAGTTACTTACCCTTGGAATTTATTAGTTTATTAAAGTCCAGTTCCTTGCGGTTTCATTCCAAGAACTGGCCCTCAGCACTTGTGTCTAAGATGTTATCTTTTTATATTTTCTACTTTTCACAAGTAAATGTAAGTTATTTAGTTGTTCCATCATTTTCTGCTTCTTAGGTGGGACCTTTGGTGTGTGTGTGTGTGTGTGTGTGTTTTTTTTAAATTCAACAAACGTACTATAGTATTGCGCACCAGCCTTTTTTCTGGGATAGCATTCTGCATAAAAGCTAAAAGGCAGAGATATATGTTTTCCCACCTTCCGAGGTTATGAAATGTTAGTAAGTTTCCTCCCTTTTGGACATGGGCTCCCCCTTGAAGACTATTAGCTTGCAGAAGGCTCTTGTTGACAATCATACATTACTCCCCACTCACGCCCCTCCTGTTACATAGCAGATATCTCTACCACTGCGGCTATGAAAGCTTCCCTACTCCTACATATTCGGTCTAACAAAAAAACGAACCCTTGTTTATAATTTATGTAGATACATGTACATACAAGCATGCACGCATGCATGCATACAATTACCACATACAAACAGAGGCCTACGTACGTGCGTGCGGCGACACACAGACCAGCTGAATACATTTCAACAAACCTGATCTGCTTCGCAAGAAAAGAAAAAAAAAAAAAAAAAAAACCCAGGCCGCCGGTTCTGTATAAATCATGGGTATTACACCATCAGCAGACGCTTTTTCTAGTCATTGTCAAGCACCTTGTAAACAATCCACTGATGCAGTGATTTCAGCACTCCAAGTTCACCCCGCAAACTCAGTCACTGTGTCACAACCATCATCATCATCATCATCCGCTGCCGACTGACTGCATCAAACCAACCACGTCTGCCAACTTCACGGCTGGTCACGGTCTATTTATACCATCGGTGTCCCACCCATTCAACAGAATCCAACCTCGCTCCTGTTCTGCTAGCGCTGTAGAGCAGACTTGCGCGCCGTGTGACTAACCAGTCTGCTTGTGTTTCGCTCGGCGGGAAAAAACCTCATGCGTCGCTCAGTGGACCGGTGACACCACAAACGTTGCCCCCTCCCTTGCTAATTATCCCCCCCCCCCCCCCCCCCTGGTATGGTATGGTATGGTATGGTATGGTATGATAGTTGTAGAATGACGTGACACGGTATGGTATGGTATGGTATGGTATGATAGTTGTAGAATGACGTGACACGGTATGGTATGGTATGGTATGGTATGGTATGATAGTTGTAGAATGATGTGACGCGGTATGGTATGGTATGATAGTTGTAGAATGGCGTGACACGGTATGGTATGGTATGATAGTTGTAGAATGATGTGATGGTATGGTATGGTATGTATGGTATGGTATGGTATGGTATGGTATGGTATGATGTGGTATGGTATGAATTATAATATATGGTGGTATGGGTATGGTATGGTGTGGTATGGGTATGGATTATGGTACGATATGGTATGGTATGGTATGGTATGGTGTGGTATGGTATGGTATGATATAGTGTGGTATGGTATGGTATGGTATGGTATGGTATGGTATGGTATGGTATGTATGGTATGGTATGCTAGATATGGTAGTATGGTATGGTATTGATAGTATGTGTAGAATGACTTAACACAATGGTATATATGGTATGGTATGGTATGGTATGGTATGGTATGGTATGGTATGGCAGGTAAAATATATGGTACGGTATGGTATGGTATGGCAAGGTAAAATATAGTACAGTGGTGTAGAATAGCATAACACGATATGGTATGGTATGGGTATGATTGGTATGGTATGGTATGTATGGTATGGTATGGTATGGTATGGTATGGTATGGTATGGTGTAGTAGACTGTGGGCTATTGCATGCTATGCTAGGTGTAGAACGACACGACACGGTATGGTATGCTACTATATGATGTGGTATCTCATGGTATGACCTGAATTGCTACTCCAGTTAGGTGTGGTAAGGTACAGGATGATATACAGTGGCGTGGCATATTGTTGCATGCTTTGTTGTGTTTTAATGGATGTATCTTGCATTATTGTATTGATATGGTGTTGCACGGTTTGTCAAGATATGGTTGAGTTTGATGTGGTATGGTATGGTATGGTATGGTATGGTATGGTATGGTATGGTATGTATGGTATGGTATGGTATGGTATGGTGTAGCATGGTATAGTGGTGTGTGGTGTGGTGGGGGGGATATCATGTGGTAGGACATGGTATGGCATATTGGGATGGTATAGCATGGTGTGCACACAAAAAGGGACACCGAAAATGTCCGGCTGTGTAGAATATGCCACTATTTAATAATGATGGGAAGTAACCCAAAGAGACAGGGCAGAGAAAGGGAACTTCGATGTGTGTGTGTGTGTGTGTGTGTGTGTGTGTGTGTGTGTGTGTGTGTGTGTGTGTGTGTGTGTGTGTGTGTGTGAGCGCGTGCGTGCGTGCACATAGAAATAAGACATAGAAGTAAGCTACACAGTTATTCCAGCGCTATTTATGTCACCCTGACAGCAGCAGCCAGTCACACAGATTCCGCAGACCCCGCTGATGGCTGCTATGGATACCAACCCCACCCTGAAAGTCTTCATGGACAAAACACATCAACTCCTTTCACATTGAAAGTCTTCATGGACTACACACATCAACTCTTTCACAGCTTGAAAGTCTTCATGGACAACTTACATCAACTCCTTTCAAACTGAAAGTCTTCATGGACAACTCACATCAACATCAACTTTTTCACACTGAAAGTCTTCATGGACAACTCACATCAACTCCTTTCACACTGAAAGTCTTCATGGACAACACACATCAACTCCTTTCCACCAAAGAAGGCAAACCACACTAAATATTTAAAGCAGCCAGGTGAAATAGTCGTTTCACCCAGGAAAAGTTTCAAACCAAAGAATTCACAAAGCCTCTCTCGACAGTCAAACTAATGGCTGAGTCAGATATGTTCACTGCAGCCAACTGAACAGTTCCAACAGTGACAAAAGATCTAGCTAGGAGCCTTGGAGGGTGGCATGATGATTCCTTGAAAAGGAAACCCAGGGAAGAAGAGAATGTCTGCTGCCAGAGACAGACCTGTGTCTTCTCCCTGGAAACTGCAACGTTCTCCTGTGCTTGAAGGTCATTCCCATTCCAAAGCTCTTTTTTTTTTTCTCTGCCGAAACTGGTATCAGCACTGGCAATTTCCGCTTTTTTTTTTTTTTTTTTTTTTGCAGATGAAGAGGACAGTGTGAAGCACAAAAAATTGAAGAGGTGGATGTCGGCCTAGGTAAAAAAAAAAAAAAAAAAAAGAAAAAAAAAAAAAGAAAATAAGAAATAACACAAAAATCACTGCCTTCGGTATTCCACTGATCTGATAACTGATACCACAAAAAAAAAAAAAAAAAAAAAAAAAAAAAAAACTGACAGATTGAAGCCAATGGAGACCCACATCAACAAGTATACATGAGGCCGGAATAGCTCAGTGGTAGAGCGCCGGAATAGTACCCTAATCTTGGTAATCCTGGGGTTGCGGGTTCGAATCTCGGCCGGGCCGTTTCGGAACAGGAGGATTTGCCCCTCGGAGTTAACATTCTGACTCCATTTCCCAAAGAGGCTGTTCGAATGACTCTATAAACCGAGGTTCCGTGTGTGCACGCACGCACGCATAACATCTTGCACACGCATATAAAATCCCATCGCCCAACTTTCGGAAGAGAAGGCCAGTTTGGCCGTTGGTCGGGATAACACGTTACACACAGCATGCGTGCACCTTGCGTGAGAAACTCAATGAATGAAGGGAATAAGGAAACACGACATTGACTGGATTCAACGGGAAACGACTGAATGATGCGCCGGCAGGCAGGCAGCCCGTTATGTACACGAGGGTGTGGATTGTCAGCGCCTAGAGGCTTTGGCAAGGCGCTCTATAAATGCTACGCCATCGTTAGTAGTATTATTAAACGGCTTGCAGCCCCACGTGGTCTCACTGTCGTTGTACCCTACCATCGCCGAGCCAAGCTGAAACTACCCCTAAAATCCATGGTCCACGGCCTCATGTGGGATATAGTGAGAGCACTAGACACGCTGAAGGACTCAGCAGACAAGCATATGAGATCACACCAGCCACAGATGAGGAACGGTTGAAAACAGAAAGTTCAGGACGCAGTGAATAGAAATCCAGGAAGCAGTCAATAGAACATTCAGGAAGCAGTCAATAGAACATTCAGGAAGCAGCGAATAGGTAGTTCAGAACGCAGTGAATAGAACATTCAGGAAGCACTGAATAGGCACTTTAGGAAGTAGTGAATCGAAAGTGGAATGAATAGAAAGTATATGTATGAATGTATGAGTCACTAACTGATTAGAAAGTGTATGTATGAATCACTAACTGACGAGAAAATATATGTATAAATCACTAACTGAATAAAAAGTATATGTATGAATAACTAATTGAATAGAAAGTATCTGTGTGAATCACTAACTGAACGGAAAGTATATGACTGTATGAATCACTAACTGAATGGAAAGTATATGTATGAATCACTAACTACACGGTGTAGGAATCAGTAGACAGAGAGTGCTAGTAGCAGTAAATTGAACGTTCAGGAAGCAGTAAATAGAAAGCCCACGAAGCAGTAAATAGAAACCTAAGGAAGCAGTAAATTGAACGTTCAGGAAGCAGTGAAATAGAAAGTGAAGGAAGCAGTACATAGAAAGTGCAGAAGGCAGTAAACAGAACATTCAAAGTAAACAGAAAGTGCAGGTAGAGGTGACTATGGGAAATGGACACTTCAAAATCTGTTACATCACACAAGCCAGCAGGCGCAAACTGGGATCCACAGAATGAAGTGTTGGTCAAAGTCAAACGGCAACCAGACCTAATAGTGACAACACAGAACTGGGATCAACGGAAATGAAGCGTTGGTCAAAGTCAAACGGCAACCAGACCTAATAGTGACAAAACAGAACTGGGATCAACAGAAATGAAGTGTTGGTCAAAGTCAAACGGCAACCAGACCTAATAATGACAAAACAGAACTGGGATCAACAGAAATGAAGCGTTAGTCAAAGTCAAACGGCAACCAGACCTAATAATGACAAAACAGAACTGGGATCAACAACAGAAATGAAGCGTTAGTCAAAGTCAAATGGCAACCCAGACCTAATAATGACAAAACAGAACTGGGATCAACAGAAATGAAGCGTTGGTCAAAGTCAAACGGCAACCAGAGACACAGTGACAAAACAGACTAAACAACCCAGAAGCGACACCGCGAAGCTAACAGGAGGCAATGGAAGAAGTCTCAGCTGAAACAAAGTATTGCACATGACCTCTCTAAGAATCAGCATCATTCTCAGGTCTGTGTGAAATGACCTCCCGTCCTCCAACACAACCTTTTGGAAATGTGATCAATCAGATGACCCTTCGTGACCGCTCCGTCAGGGCGAACAAGCAGTGGAACACGTCCAGACTTCATGCAAAGCAATACTGACTACAGGAGGTTCACGTGGGGGCACAACTAAGTGTTTAAGGAGATACAGCATGCGGGCAGTGCTGCAGGAGAAAACTCTGCGGCACCAGAAGTTCCAGCAACGACCAAGGCCATGGATCATGGTCTAGAACCACTGCGATGGGTGCAGCATGGACGGGTGTGGTACTGGATGGAGCCGATGACTTGGAGAGACTTTTTTTTCAGAATGGAAAAACCGTCAAGAGATGATCAGGAGAAGTGGCACGAATCCCACTGCGCTTTATTCCAGCCAGATTCATGGAAACAAGTAGTTGTGAACGACCTTACGGAGCTATACCAAAGCAGAACGAAGTGAGTTCACACAACTAGACATAAAGTATGTCAGTCCAGCTGGCAATTTGAGAGAATCCGGCTTCCAAGCCAAAGTCCTTGCGAAAGAGAATGGAATCGGGGAGGGGTGAGGTGTGTGTGTGTGTGTGTGTGTGTGTGTGTGTGTGTGTGTGTGTGTGTGTGTGTGTGTGTGTGTGTGTGTGTGTGTGTGTGTGTGTGGGGTGGGGGGGGGGGGGGGGTTGTAGGTTCGTTTGCCCATGATCTCATGAAACAGCTCGCGATGTCTGGTCAGAACTAAAAGCCTAAAGCAAAGGCAGAGGTGGCTGAAAAGAGTTCCAGCTGGATCTAGTGGAGGAGAAACTTCTTCTTCTTCGTTCACTCAGACAGGAACCCCAGACGCACTGACGAAGGCGGCTGTAGGGCGGAGGCCCTCCAGTGATCCATAAAGCTTTTCCCTCATCGGTGTGTTGGCAGGCCAGGTCTCTGCCCTCAGCTTTTGATGTGTGGGACAGTCCTGCAGGAAGTGTTCCACAGTCATTGGGGCTGTACCGCGGGAGAAACAAAAGGGACCTTCATAAGGTTAACATTTCCAGCTTAGAAGAGGTCTCCGGTAGCTATGTGGGTAAGACAACCGCCACAAGGTAACTTGGTCGTGAGAAGTCTAACCATCCAGGAGATGGTGGTTCCAATCCTGGCCACCCCTCAAAGAACCCTTTCAAGCAGCAGACGGGCATGTAGGAGTCAGTGGACGTGGATGACCCTCCCCCCTCTCTCCTGCCTCCCCCCCCCCCCCCCCCCCCCCCCCTCTTAGAGTGTCAACAGCTCAGGACCGAAACGCTCCTCCGGAGGGGGAGGAGAGTGAGGGGGGATCTTCTCTGAAGACCCACTGCAGTCGAACTCTCCGTTGCGTTTCTCCTTGCTTTGTGGTATTTTCTTCTTGTTTCTCTTGTCTGCTCCTTACCGGCTGCCGAACAGAGGGCGGTGATGATGGTGGCGGGAGTGGGTCGCTGCGTTGCTTTTTCACCATGCTGGCTGTCATTCCACCGAACCTCGCGTGGGTCTCTTGTGAAACATACTGTTTTCAATAAACGTACAACTGGACCATACAGTTGCGCAGAAAGAGGACAGTGCGCAAATTCAGGTACATCGGCAGCATTTCGGCATGTCTCACTCACAAATAAACACCTGTTATACAAAAATAAAACGACAAGTAAAAAAAAAAAAAAAAAAAAAAAAAAAAAAAAAAAAAAAAAAGACAATACAATGCAATACAATGCAATGCAATACAAAACAGTACAATACAATACAATACAATACAATACAATACAATACAATACAATACAAAAACAGTACAATACAATACAATACAATACAATACAATACAATACAATGCAATACAATGCAATACAATACAATGCAATACAATACAATGCAATACAATACAATGCAATACAATACAATGCAATACAATACAATGCAATACAATGCAATACAATGCAATGCAATGCAATACAATACAATACAATGCAATACAATACAATGCAATGCAATAAGCAATACAATACAATGCAATACAATACAATACAATACAATACAATACAATACAATGCAATACAATACAATACAATGCAATACACAAATACAATACAATACAATGCAATACAATACAAAACAGTACAATACAATACAATACAAACAGATCTGCTATGTGGAGTGCTTTTTCGATATTTATTTATTTTTTTTTTGTAATGTACTATATATTTCAGAAGTCAAGTATACAGTCAGGGAAGAACAAGGAGAACAAGTAGAAAAAGAAGAAAAAGAAGACAGAACAAGACAGTGGAGGAACAGAGGTACATAATTATAAGAACATACTCTCGGCTTAAGGTCCCTTTCCAGTCGGTATTCGACTCAAGAGGATGGTGCCCCAACCCGCCCAAAATGCCACAAGTAAAGAACTGGACAATTGCTCTGTTCACATTGATTTGAATTCCAAAGTTCAGGCTTACTTCAAAGATTGTCTGATTGGGACTCGTCAGAGAGACACGGCTGGTTGTGCCTGTGCTCTCTTTGCATCACTGGAGATTTTCCACAGTCTATAATTCTGTGGTGTTCTCACCACCAAGGGTTCAAAAGCAGAATCCAACAGCAGCCCCAAAACAGCCAGTGAAGGACAGGAAAGTGAAACGGAAAACAGTGCAGTAAGGAAATACGTTGCTAAAAAACTATAATCGTTTTGACATCTTTGGTATGCAGACGGAAAAAAATCTGTGAGCCTACGCTTGAAGATCCGATTTCGGGACGCAAGAAGTGCGCAGCTGGTTTACCAAGACACGGAAAACTTGCCGAAAGATACACACCTCTTTTGTAGTGAAGAACTAGCGATATAAACACACACACACACACACACACACACACACACACACACACACACACACACACACGCGCGCGCGGGCACACACACACACGCGCGCGCGCGCACACACACACACACACACACACACACAAGGGGAAATAAAATCAACCACGCATGTGAGAATTTCCTTGACCCTTCTTGGAACTTAGCCTCCATGTGACAGACGGGGGCGTGGGTGTTGAAATCCCATCTACCCGATACGTCACAGGGGCTTTGGAATGTTTGGGCCTCAAGCGTAGGCTGCTGGGCTTTGTGTCGTCAGTCTTCTGTTCATCTGCCTGCTGAATCATACCCTGATCCTCTCGTTTTACAGGAAATCAACAATACAGGAATGATTACGTTTACGCGTTCTTTATCAGACACAATCCAATGTCCTGATCCTAATGTCTGTCTGTCTGTCTGTTTCTCATTTCTCACTCTCTTTCTCTCTGCACACCACACACACACACACACACACACACACACACACACACACACACACACACACACACACACACACACACACATATATATATATATATATATATATACAAATATATATATA
>JADBJO010010500.1:43836-46336 GCA_016801955.1 Conus betulinus | reverse complement strand
ACACCGATGCCCATCGTCGGCCGACCAACAGCCGAATCGAACCGAAGTTCAAGAGGAACCAGAGCTCGGAGAGAGGAATACGACGGCCCCACACACAACTCGCCCACCACCGCCTGCGACAACAGTTTGCCACAGAACATGTAGACCTACGTCTGCAAGTGAAGCGTGTCCACAAGGGCCTCAACCAATAGGACGTTAAACTCACCCATCAACGCAACAACGCTACGCATGATGGCGGTAATTACGGAGGGATAATGCTGTTGAGTTGTGTCGGTGTGTTGGCCATGGCAATCTTCAATGACAGGCTGACTGACTGTTGAGTTGTGTCGGTGTGCTGGCCACGGCAATCTTCAATGACAGGCTGACTGACTGTTGAGTTGTGTCGGTGTGTTGGCCACGGCAATCTTCAATGACAGGCTGACTGACTGTTGAGTTGTGTCGGTGTGCTGGCCACGGCAATCTTCAATGACAGGCTGACTGACTGTTGAGTTGTGTCGGTGTGCTGGCCACGGCAATCTTCAATGACAGGCTGACTGACTGTTGAGTTGTGTCGGTGTGTTGGCCACGGCAATCTTCAATGACAGCAACTGACTGTTGAGTTGTGTCGGTGTGCTGGCCACGGCAATCTTCAATGACAGGCTGACTGACTGTTGAGTTGTGTCGGTGTGTGGCCACGGCAATCTTCAATGACAGGCTGACTGACTGTTGAGTTGTGTCGGTGTGTTGGCCACGGCAATCTTCAATGACAGGCTGACTGACTGTTGAGTTGTGTCGGTGTGTGTTGGCCACGGCAATCTTCAATGACAGGCTGACTGACTGTTGAGTTGTGTCGGTGTGTTGGCCACGGCAATCTTCAATGACAGGCTGACTGACTGTTGAGTTGTGTCGGTGTGCTGTCCACGGCAATCTTCAATGACAGGCTGACTGATCGTTTGAAAACACTGGACGTTTCTCAGAAAACCAAGCAGGGTGAAGACGTATTCATTGCAACGACTGATCTTGCGCTTGTCATGGAAGCTTTCATTAACACTTTTGCGATGAATAAACAAAACAAAGCAAAAAAAAAAAAACAAAAAAACAAAAAACAAAAACAAACAACCAAACAAACAAAAACAACAACAACAACAAAAACCACCGTCTACTGTGCCATTAGGCTATCAAGAACTCAATCCTATCTGACAATGAAGAGTACGACATTAACTGATAAAGCAGTCTTTCTGACAAGATATTTCGCATTGTAATAAATTTGTATGACAGTGTAATATCTCGGGTTTTTTTTTTTTTTTTTTTGCGGGGGGGGGGGGGGGGGGTGGGGGTCAACCCGAGGTTATTAGAAGTTTCAGAGAGGTTTGGAGTAGACAGTTCTTTTCACCTCTTTTATTTTAATTATTCATGAAAGATCTTCAACATGATTTTATTGACAAAGATTGTTCTACTCTTCGGTGTGACTGAGATTTGGATTCACAAGAAAGAAGCTTGCAAAATCTATTCGATTACTTGTTTTTTTATATACTGAGGACAATTCCATTCGCTGTTAAAGATCTGCTGTGCAGACGGAACTTGATATCTTGCCAACGTTCTGTGAGAAATGGAAACTTGAAGTTAATCCAGATTTTTAAAAAAAACTCAAATTGCATATGTCAGGTATTTACTTTTGGTTATCAGCGATTAGATATT
This sequence comes from Conus betulinus, assembly GCA_016801955.1. Lineage (NCBI taxonomy): Eukaryota > Metazoa > Mollusca > Gastropoda > Neogastropoda > Conidae > Conus > Conus betulinus. The sequence goes on along the minus strand of JADBJO010010500.1, from coordinate 44,659 downwards.
GCTAACTCATTGAAGTATTCAAGCACTGTATTTAGTCAAAAGGTAGTTTTTCTAAAGTGAAAAAGGTGTGTTTTCGTAAGCACAAACACTTAAGTTAATGGTCTCTTTGTAACAAAATCTAGGAAACAAAATTTGCCCGCTGGTGTCTGTTTTAGAGCTTTTCCATTCAACGGTGAGACCAGTATTATTGTCTGGCCGCCGAATTTTGGGAGTTTAAGAATATTGACACTTTAGAAAGCTGACTTCTACGATTAATAGCGAAACAGGAATCTAACGCATTTCAAATCCTTGTAAAAGGACACACACACACACACACACACACACGCTCACACAACGTGCGTGCGTGCATGCGTGCGTGCGTGCGTTAGCGCGTGCACGCGCGCGCGCGTGAGTTCGCCCACGTGCGTGTATGTGTGTGAAGTGGTGTGCATGCATGTACGTAGGAGTGCTCGAGTTAATTCAAGTGTAAATATGCGTGCTCTCTCTCTCTCTCTCTCTCTCTCTCTCTCTCTCTCTCTCTCTCTCTCTCTCTCTCTCTCTCTCTCTCGAGTGTCATTGTGTTGTTACTATACTCATCGTGCTGAATTTTGAATGTAATCCCCCTTCAGAAAGGGCTGTGGCCTATCCTGAAAAAAAAAAAAAAATTTCATTCTGTCATCTCTCTCTGTCTCTGTCTCTCTGTCTCTCTCTCTGTCTCTCTGTCTCTGTCTCTGTCTCTCTCTCTCTCTCTCTCTCTCTCTCTCTCTCTCTCTCTCTCTCTCTCTCTCTCTCTCTCATATCCCATGTATCGAAACCGAAAGTGAAGAGTTCCCACTTTCCCACC
>JADBJO010010500.1:36336-38836 GCA_016801955.1 Conus betulinus | reverse complement strand
TTTTTACAGATGGTTCAGTGTTAGATGACCATAGAGCAGGAGCAGCTTTCATAATACCAAAATTAAAAGTGGAGGAATTATATTATCTTGGCAAACACTTGTCAATATTTACTGCAGAATTAGTTGCTGTTCTAATGTCCCTAAAGTATGTTTTAAAGTCTTCCATAGAAAAAAATCAAACTTTACTGTGCAGTGATTCAAAGTCAGCCCTTTCTGCCTTACAGTCTCTAAATCCAAAGATCCGCTGTGAGACTATTACAGAAATTAATTATGTGACACATCTCCTATCAATGAAAAGAATAAATGTGACCTTCTGTTGGGTGCCCTCACATTGTGGAATTTCAACAAATGAGAAAGTTGATCAAGCTGCTCGGAGAGAGCAGCTCGCAACATTGAAGGAACGACTACTCTGAACATTCCGCTAGACCTATCAGAATGTTATACTTTAATTACTAGAGCATCCTTTAACAGTTTCAAGAGGTTATTGGAAGACACAGATAGCCAATATTATCACAACTGTATACAGCCAAATCCCGACATCCACCCCAAAACTCAATTAGACAAATTTGAAAATACGACATCTAGAGAGGTAGTAACTTTAATTCATAGGATGCGTTTAAATTCACTTCGAACCAAATACAGTAAAAATGTTACATGCATGTGTGTGGGGAAACGCTTAGTGTACGTCACCTACTACTAGATTGTCCAAGAGTAAAGAATACAGTGCTCAAAGCTGGTTCTAATATCTCACATAATAGATCGACTCCACTGACTTTACCAAAAAATTTTAAATAATTATGCTTTACTTTGTTCGTTATGCCCCACATCTATTAATACACAAAAACAAATTACACACACACACACACACACACACACACACACACACACACACACACACACACACACACACACACATTCGCACGCACGCACGCACGCACCCAAACACACACACACGCACACACACACACACACACGCGCGCGCACGTACGCACGTACGCACACACACACACACACACACACACACACACACACACACACACACACACACACACACACACACACACACACACACACACACACACACACACACACACACACACACACACACACACACACACACACACACACACTATTACACAATCCGTCTGAAATCACTTTAAGTGGGAAGACGTTAACTGAAGAACAACAACAAACACACAGACACACACACACACACACACACACACACACACACACACACACACACACACACACACACACACATACACACACAAAACACACACACACACACACACACACACACACACACACACACACACACACACACACACACACACACACACACACACACACACACACACACACACACACGTGCGAACTTCCGTCATTATAATATTGTTCGCCCATAATGATTTACATTAACAGAATATAGAAAGGTAGCCATGACAATTAGTAGAAAATACGTACATGACAATTATCATTAATAGAATAATATACATACAAAGAGTGCCATGACATTTAGAAGACAGTTCGAACATGATGATTATTGTTGATAGAATATAAAAGGAATGCAATGGTTACAATCAGAAAATTTTCACCTGACAATTATTATTTATAGAAAATGTAAAAGATGATATGACAATTAGAAGAAAGTTCGAACATGATAATTTTCATTGATAGAATAGACAAGGAATGCAAAGATCATAATAAGTAAGTTAGGACATGGTTGTCATCAATCATAGATTATGCAAAGAAAGCCATGACAGAAGCAAGCTCAAACACGATAATTTTCAATGATAGAATAAAAAAAAAATGCAATTATCATTATCAGAAAGCTCGCACACGATCATTATCATTAGTGAATATACAAAGAATACGATGGCAACTGGAAGAAAGTTAGCCAATAATGAATTCATGAATAGAATATATATAGAATGCTAGGGTAATACGAAAAGAGTTCGAACACTTTAATTATTAATAATAGAGACTACAAGAAATACCTTGATAATCAGGAGAAAAATTGCACATGATAATTATCCTTGGTAGAGTATACAACGAACGTCATGATAATCAGAAGAACGTTTGCGACATGATAGTCATCAATAGTAGAATATACACAGAACGCACAGTATTCAGAAGAAATACGCAGTTTATCAAAGTGATTGAAAAAAAAAAAAAAACAATAACATATCTCACGAGTATATGAAAGGAACAGCTTGATATTTGTTTGTCGTTTCTTTCTCTCTTTTTTCTTTTTTTCTTTCTTTTTTTTTTTTTCTTCTCAACTATCAATTACAGGAATAGTACGAGCTCGCATACTGAAAACAGAGGCAGACATAGAATATATAGACATATAATACAGACACAGAATATATAGTGCAATTATTCCGTCATATTCCACATCTTTGTTTTCCTAACAATACAAATTAATGGGCAACTTCTAAATGTAGAGATCTGTATACGTCTTCCTTCACAACCATACAATTAATAGGCACCTTCT
>JADBJO010010500.1:26336-28836 GCA_016801955.1 Conus betulinus | reverse complement strand
GGGGGCCAAAGAATCAAGAGCAAGATCTGTAGGTTCTTTACTGGATAATGGGTTGACCTTTGGGGGTAGAATCGCTCTGACTCTCTCTCTCTCTCTCTCTCTCTCTCTCTCTCTCTCTTCTCTCTCTCTCTCTCTCTCTCTGTCCCTGTCGCTGTCTCTCTGTTTCTGTCTTGTCTCTGTCTGTCTCTTTTTTCTGCGTTTGTCTGCCTCTGTCTGTCTTTCCGTCTGTCTGTCTGTCTGTCTGTCTGTCTGTCTCTGTCTCTGTCTCTGTCTCTGTCTCTGTCTCTCTCTCTCTCTCTCTCTCTGCGTTTGTCTGCCTCTGTCACTCTGTCTGCTCGTCTCTCTCTCCCTCTCTCTCTTCTTACCACCACTCAATACTTCATTCTCATTTCGTATGACTCCAGACGGGGGGATAACCATCTAGGACACTGAAAAAGCAAACAAGCAAACAAGGCGGTCATGCAATCATAATGGAACATCGAGTGAAAATAGAAGAGAAATGAACATTAAAAAAAAAAAAATAAAAAATAAAAAACAAAAAATAAAATTAAATAAATAAAAAAAATGAAAATAATAATAATGAAGGGGAAGGAGAGAGTGAATGAATATGACAAAGTACGTACCTAATTTTGAACACACACATATACAAGCACGCACGCACGCACAGAGAGAGAGAGGGGGGGGGGGGGAAGAGAGAGAGAGAGAGAGAGAGAGAGAGAGAGAGAGAGAGAGGGGAGAGAGAGAGAGAGAGAGAGAAGCAAGTCACAACATGTAATCATTTTCGTGAGGGGATAGAGGGGTGAGGGGTGAGGGGTGACAGGTGAGGGGTGAGAAGTGAGGAGTGAGGGGTGAGGGGTAAGGGTTGAGGGTAAGGGTAAGGGGTGAGGGGTGAGGGGTGAGAGTTGAGGGTTGAGGGGTGAGGGGTGAAGGTAATAGTCGAGGGGTGAGGAGTGAGGGGTGAGAGGTGAGGGGTGAGGGGTGAGGGGTAAGGTCGAGGGGTGAGGGGTGAGGGGGTGAGAGGTGAGGGGCAAGGGGTAAAGGTCGAGGGGTGAGAGGTGAGGAATGAGGGTGAGAGGTGAGGGGTGAGGGTCGAGGGGTAAGGGTCAAGGGGTGAGGGGTGAGGGGTGAGAGATGAGGGGTGAGGGCTGGTGAGTGAGGTGTGAGGGGTGGGAGGGGTGAGGGAAACAACAGGTGACAAACAGGAACAAACTGGGGAGGGGGAGGGGGGACACACAACAAGGCAGTTTAGGTTGACATTTTGAAATGGCCCACACCACCTCCCATGATATGGCGCCAGACAGGGGGGATAACCATCTAGAACATTGAAGTTAGGGTCAGGAATAGAGATGCGAGATGCGAGGTCTGGGGCGTAGGGAGGCGAGGGAGGTAAAGTTGAGGAGAGAGAGAGAGAGAGAGAGAGAGAGAGAGAGAGAGAGAGAGAGAGAGAGAGAGAGAGAGATTCAGGTCCAGATATTTGAAAATGAAACCACACACACACACACACACACACACACACACACACACACACACACACACACACACACACACACACACAGGTAGAAACGAAGCAGTGGAGGAGAGGGAGGAGGAGGAGGAGTAAAAGAAGGGTGGAGTAGGGGGGGGGATTGTGCAATGCAAGCAGTGGGTATTGTTTGTTACCTTGAGGCGTGACCTGCAGTGTGCAGTGTGCAGAAAAAATGGGGGTGAGGGCTGAGGGGTGAGGGGGGGGGGGGGGGGGAGAGGAGGGGGGACAAACAGGTAACCGGATTGGGGGTGGAAGAGGTGTGGGGAGAGGAGGGGGGGGGGGGGGCACACAACAGCATAGTTCAGGTTGACATTCTGAAATGGTCCACACAGCCGATACCACCTCCCATGATGTGGCGCCAGACAGTGGTGGGGGAAATCCATCTTGGACGTTGAAGGGAGGGAAGGATTGTAAGGGGGTGGGCGAGTGGGGTTGGGGTCGGAGTGGAGAGAGAGAGGGAAGGAGATGGTTTAGGGAGGAAATGGGAAGGGGTAGGGAGGGATGGGAGGGGGGAGGCGTGGGAGGTAACGTAGGGGAAGCGACGGTGAAGTGGAGGGAGTTTGTAGGGAGGGGGGTGAGGGGGGGGGGAGCGGGGCGGCGAGGGCGGGGGTTGTGTGTGTGTGTGTGTGTGTGTGTGTGTGTGTGTGTGTGTAGGGGGGAGGGGGGGCGGCTATTGTATACAACACTGGGACCCCCGCAGTGACAAAACGCGATAGTTGATTGTCAAACAAGAAAAAAAAAAAACTTGTTTTTTTTCAACGCCTTCTTCCTTGCGTTGAACGCAGAAGCGATCAAAGCTAAGTGCATTTTCGTTATTTGTTTCATTTTGTTGCACCTGAAGAAGACCTAAGAGGTCGAAACGCGCGTTGTGGTTGTCTGTGTGACTCGTTTGTCCACGTTCTCTGGGCGGTTCGCTGACATTTATTTAAGATTTTTTTTAAAGTTCTAACGGGATTTGAACTCGCAACCTCTGGC
>JADBJO010010500.1:10000-17500 GCA_016801955.1 Conus betulinus | reverse complement strand
GAATGGGATCATTGACCAGCCATAGAAAGCTCCCACTGAATGGTGTGTGCTGATACGGTGGGTGTTGTGGTTGACCAGCCATAGAAAGCTCCCACTGAATGGTGTGTCTAGTGTTTGAGTACGGTGGTGTTCATGGGACCATTGACCAGCCATAGAAAGCTCCCACTGAATGGTGTGTCTAGTGTTGCTGAGTACGGTGGGTGTTGAATGGGATCATTGACCAGCCATAGAAAGCAGCCTCCTTTTTCCGATTAGCGGGCTGTTTGAAAACGTTCACTGTCTGTCTGTCTGTCTCTCTGTTTGTCTCTGTCTGTCTGTCTGTCTGCCTGTACTGTGGTGTTGTGGGTCCGTTTCTTCTCTGTATGTGTGTGTGTGTGTGTGGTGTGTGTGTGTGTGTGTGCGTTGCGTGCGTGCGTGCGTGCATGCGTTGAGTGTGAGTGTGTGTGTGTGTGTGTGTGTCGTGCGTGAGTGAGTGAGTGTGTTCAGTTTTTCTTCAGTTTAACGTCCCTGAACCACTAAAAGTGATATCAGGACGATGTGTTGAAGTATATGAAATGTCCGTATTAACTGTGTGGTAGTTTCTTGATAATGTGTTGTATGAAAAAACATTTCCTATGATATGAGTTGAGGTTGGAGATGGCCAGATAGAGGGACAAATTGTGTGGATGTGAGTTGAGCGTGTGTGTGAGCGTGTGTGTGTGTGTGTGTGTGTGTGTGGTGTGTGTGTGTGTGTGTGTGTGTGTGTGTGTGTGCACCACGCGCGCGCGCGCGCGCGCGTGTATGCGCGCGTGAGTGTGCGTGCGTATGTGTGTGTCTGCGTGCGTTTGTATGTAATGTTTTGTCCGTCATTTTTTCCGGATTTAGGCAATACGCTTCAAACTGAGTGTAGCATAGGAGCAAGATTACTGTAAGTAATGCTAAGTAATTAACAATCTAATTTAAAAGATAGAACATCAAAGGTAAATGCCCACTGGGCTGTGTACACAACATTTACAAACTGAGGAAAGAAAAGAGTAGTCATTCGAGTGAGTGTGTGTGTGTGTGTGTGTGTGTGTGTGTGTTGTTGTTGTGTGTGTTTTTTGTGTGTGGTGTTGTATGTGTGTGTGTGTGTGTGTGCTGTGTGTGTGTTGGTGTGTGTGTGTGTGTGTGCGCGCGCGGCGTGCGCGCGCGCGTACCCGCGTTTGTGTGCGCGCGCGCGCGCGCGTGAGTGTGTGTGTGTGTGTGTCAGTCTCTCTTCTTGTCTGTCTGTCAGTCCGTCCGTTCCTGCCTCCGTCCGTCTATCTGTCAAATTGTGTGTGAAAAAAACGTCGTCTCTGTATGTGTTGTGTTCTGCTTCTCTTCATGGTTCTCTCCTTTCACTGCCCCCCTCTGTCTCTGAGCGTGTGTGTGTGTCCCTCTGTCCTCTCTCTGTGTGGGGTGTGTGTTCGGTCCATGGGTCTGCCTCTGACTCGGCATCTCCGCCGATATGAGTCGCGTCTGTCTCGTTCGTATTCATAGCCTGCTCGTTTGTATGTCATCCTTCTCTTTCCTCTTTGTTGTGTGTGGGTGTCTGGTCTGTGTAGTGGTGCTGTGTGTGTGGTCTGTGGATGTCTGTGTCGTGTGCAAAACGCGCCTCTCGCTCCTCACGCCTCGTGTATTCGTCTCTCCTCTCCTCTGTGTACCACCCGTTCAAAACTTTCTGTCTGTATCTGTCGGATCTAGGTTCTGTCGCCTGTCTTTCTGAGGTCTTCTTTTGTCTTGTGGGTCCGCTGTGTCTGAAGCTAAGTACCTGTGTCTGTCTGTTTCTGCCCCCTTACTCTCTCTCTCTCCCCCCCCCTCTCGCTCTCTCTGTCATTTTCTAACTGAGGAACGAGCGAAAGGTCACGCGACGCATAAATGGGGTGGTGTGTTGTTTGTGGTGCGGAAACACTGCTTGGGTGTTTACATAGTCGTGTCTATGTGTGTGTGTGTGTCTTATCTGGTCAAATTGTGTTGTGTTCTGTGCTGCGGCGCTACCCCACGCGTCCCTCCGTTTGTCCTCTCGCTCCTCTCATCTCTCTCTCTCTCTCACTCCTCACTTTCTGTCCATTCAGTCTCCGTTTTCTCCGTCCGTCTCATCTGTCAAAATTATCTGTCTGGCGTCTCTCTCATTTTCTCCTCGTGGCTCCCCGCCTCCGCCTCGTATCGACTCCCGTCCTCTCTGTCTCTCGCTCTCTCTCTCTCTCTCTTGCTTCTCTGGTCCGTCTGTGTTGTCTGTGTACCTGTTTCTGTCTGTCTGTGTGTCCCCTCTCCTGTCTATACCCCCTCTCTCTCTCTGGTCAGTCTCAACCAGACTTTCAGGTCAGGACAGTCAATCAATGGCCGTCTCATTGTTCGCGGAACACTGAAGGGGGGTTCCTGTACCGTGGATGGTCTGTCTGTCTGACCAGCTAGAGAAATAGATCTATCAGACTCTGTCATTCTAAGGCGGAACAGGTCACAGACAAGCTTACAATGTAGCGTGCACATCTATGCGGAACTCGTGGGTCTCTACAGCATCTCGGGTCTATGGATCTCTCTCTCTAATGCTTCAGTCGGATTAGGGGATGGTGTCGTGTGTGTGACGTGGCCTTGTCTCCCGTGTTACTGTCGTAGTCTGTCCCCTGTTAAAGCTCGTTAGAGAGTCGGACTCTAGTCTCTTTGGCCTTAGATTCCTTAAGAGCTCCGTGGTTGTGATTGTTTTGGAGAGACTTAGCAGTGTGGTGTGGTGGATTGGTGGAGTTGGAGAGAGAAGGATAGAGTAGGTTTTCATATGAGAGAGAGGAGAAGAGACAGACAGCGCAGACAGACATAGATAGAGAGAGAGAGAGAGATGAGAGAGACAGTACGACCAGAAGACAGAGAGGGAGGGAGGAACAGACAGACAAACCAGACAGAGACGAGACAGAGATGGAGGGTGGGGGAGAGAGTTTGAGTCTGAGGTTTAGTACTGGAGTAGCCGTAGTCCCTTTCAATTGAATCTAGTCACCCTTAAATACAAGGAGCGAGAGACGAGAGAGAACTCCGAGAGGAGAAGAGGGGGAGAGAGCGATAGATGGAGTAGAGAGAGGAGAGGGAGGGAGGGAGGATGGGGGAAGAGAGAGAGTCCTTTCTCTTTCTTCTCTCTCTCTCATCTCCTGAGATCGGACGAAAAACCATACCCTCCCACGACCCCACCCCACCCCTCCATATCTTCCCGACATCACCTCCTACACTCTCCCCCCTTCCTCCCCTCCCATAATTTTTCCCCCCCTTTCCCTCCATATTTCCTCCTCCTTCCTTCTCTTCTCTGCCATCCCTGGCTTTATACCATGTCGGCTCCTCTTCACCCTTCGCCTATTCCCCCTTCCCCTCCTCCTTCCCTTTCCTCCCCCCTACAACACTCACCTACACACACACACACACACACCACACACCCACACACACACACACACACAACACACACACACACTGCATCTTTCTCTCATCCGCCATCCTCTTTTCGAACAGCGCTCAAACGAATCCGCAGCGCGTGCTTGTGGCATTGGGACCACAAGAACTGTCCTGCTGGCGACGAAGACTTCAGGGTCTTAGCAGACATCTACTGTCAGACTAAATGTCACGCGGTTGGTTGGTTGTCAATTCAGTTCATCCCAGCACTCGGCACCACTCAGTAAAAAACACACACAACGCGCACGCGCGCACAACACGTGCGCGTACACCAACAAACACACACACGCGCGGCGTTACGCACGTATGCATATGCACGCGCAACGGCGCACACATTGCACACACACACGCACGCACGCATGCACGCATACGCGCACACATGGCACACACAGGTATGCACACACCACACCACACCACACACACCACACCACACACACACACACACACACACACACACACATACATGCGAGCGCGCCGCGACGGGCACACGCACGCACAGTCTTTTGGGGAAAAAAAAAAACGAGATTAAGGTCTTATCATATCAGCCTATGTGCTTATAAGAACAAGTGGTTTTTACACGGTTTTCTCCCCGTCTTATCTCCTAGGCCTTGTAGATGGGTGTTCATACGCGTATTTTCTGTACCTCTGACGCAAAAGATAGGCCATACTGTCACTGAGCATGCGTAACCGGTTGTGTGATTCATAGGTTAGGGGGAGCTGCCTAGCATTACTATTCTATTGGTCAGATTTAAAGGCCGAACGATGAAACCCATACATAGATTCCCCAATGCAGCACAGAATTGTGGGATAGGTTTTATGGTTATTTGAACGAAAAGCGCAGGAAATGGCTTCCCCTTTCTCAGGAAGAACCTGACACATTGAGGAGAAGAGCCTTTGGGAAAGTGCTGTGAGTACACGAGTAGTTCGGTTTCAGTTTCTTTATTGGAAACACATGCTCAGCAGTTTGTGGGGGATACTCTTTATTTCATTTTGATTGAGCATTCTCTATTCCCTTCACTGATGATAATTATCAAGGGCAGAGTTTATATAGCAGGCGTAAAGAGTTGAATAGATCCTCTAAATCTCACGCCGATAGGAAACTTACAGGTTAGACTTCTATCAAAGAAGTCTAGCAAGGGGACTAAAACATTTCTAATGTGTGTGCACGTGTAATAATAATAATAATAATGAATACTTATATAGCGCCTATTCTCGGCTAGAGACCAAGCTCTAAGCGCTTTACAATCCACACTCGTTTACACAACAGGCTGCCTGCCTGGGTAGTGCCGACTGAAGAGCTGCCAGCTGGCGCTTCATTCAGTCGTTTCCCGTGTCATCCAGTCAATATCGTTCAGTATCGTTCACTCAGTATCCTTACTTCCTTCATTCTTTCAATTTCTCGCGCAGGGTGCATGCTATGTGTAACGTGTCATCTATACCAACGGCCAAACTGGCCTTCTCTTCCGAAAGTTGGTCATGGGATTTTACGTGAGTACAAGATGTTATGCGTGTGTTCATACACGGAACCTCGGTTTATAGTCTTACTCGAAGGACTGTATAAGAAATTGAGTCAGAACTTATGTTCACTCCGAGGGAAGAATCCCCCTGTACCGAAACGGCCCGGTGGAGATTCGAACCTGCAACCCTTGGATTACGAGTTCGGCGCTCAAGCAACTGAACTATTCCGGCCGCCCTTGTCTGAATCGATCTGCTCTCTGCAAGTTTGTTACTATCAAGAAGACTCAAACTCTTGACCCTTTAGTCCGCTGGCCGCTGTTTGAGGTGAGTTTAGAAGAGTTGGTTCAGATTGCTTGCTGAATCGATCCACAGATAGAAGGTCAACACTGGTCACAAGTCGACTGTATTTACTGACAGCAGAAGACTCGCACATCTATCAGTAGTATTCACAGACTATTGCAAAAGTCCGAAAACGAAATTCCGCTGTCTGTCTGTCTCTCTGTACATTTCATATTGTTGCTATGTTTTCCATACCCCCTTCATAAGGGGCAGTGGTCTTTACATGAATAAACCATCCGAGTTCTGATCTCTCTCTCTCTCTCTCTCTCTCTCTCTGTAATTACTAATCATTAAATGGACAGTTCAGGAAAGACGGTGTGTGGCTTAGCCAATCAACAAATTATGGAGTGATCCAGAATGTTCGAAAATCATGACGTACTACAGTCAATCAAAACACACCGGGCATTCTAGAAGGATTGAGAACCGTCACCCGTTACAGCCAATCAACTGCTGGAAACAGACAATAAACAATGTAGGGAGCTTCTGGAACTCTCTGCCTTATTCTGGCGTTTGAAATCGACCTCCGCAATGATTACGCAGTTAGTGTATGCGTCATTTGATAAACAAACGTCACTCGAAACACATACAAAGTGAAACCCAAGACACGCAGATCCGAATTAACTGATGATAAAAAAACAACAACAACAAAAAAAAAAACACAAAAAAACAAAAAAAACAAACAAACAAAAAACGAAGTCGATCTGTTCTCAACAAAGTGGTGGAGCTGCAAATTTCCCAGATCAAACCAAAAGAATGCCGCCTTGGCTTAAGGTTTTGTCAGACCAACTGACATAGGCTAGATCACCAAGGCAAATGTTGTTGCTATGCTCTGCATAGTTATGCGGGGATTGTCTTCAGTTATGACAAGCTCCTAGCACAACATTATCAGTCTTCAAAATCCCCCAATGTCGGAGTGTGGCTGCCCACTTAGCGGGGGGTAATCAAAAACGGTCACACACGTAATGTTCTCATCCCTAGCTGATGCATTTGTGCCATAGTGTTCAAGTGCTTCGGCTGTTCGGATGATCCCTGGAGTCTTTTAGCCAGGGTACGACGACGACGAAGAAGAGACAACAACAACAACAACAACAACAACAGCAACAACAACAACAACAGATCAAGTCAAGTCAAGTCAAGTCAAGTAAACTTTATTATCTCATTTTTGAGAAAATAATTTGTGGTCACACACATTCACAGCAAATAAACAATAATTTAGCCACATTACCCATTTTCTCACATATGACATACATTCATATAGAGGAATTTGGATTTCAATTAAACATCTTCTCGGTTCATGAAATCAATGGGACAGGGGAATAAAACTTTGTTTAAATCTGACACTTCTGCATTTAACCGATCGATATCTTTCGTCCTGACTGAAGAAGGTCATACTGATTTGCAAGGACGTGGGTCTGGTCACACGTAATCTTCTTCTTCGCTTTACAACTAACACGGCACCTGTATAGCTGACTCAGACTTTTTTGTCTCTCACCAACGATTTTTCCTCCCCACGTTCACCACTTTCTCAAGCACATTTCTGCTCTTCACAGTCTTGTAGAGTTGTACATTCATGGCGCTGCACCTCCACCGAAGAGAGTCTCCCTACCAATATAAACTGCATCGGTCACAAAATTCCAATTCATGAATCCATTTAAATAGAAATGGGTAAAGCTGTTTTCTGCCTTTTTTTTTCAAGTCCCTCTTGCATTTGTTTCGCCCGTATCCGGCCACTCTGTTTGTTTCCCCTGGTGTTTGTTACGGCCGCAAGCGGCCACACCTGCTGTGTTATTTTCCCTCACACACTGCGACCTTGTTTGAAGTTAAGGCTGGCCAAAATAAATGGGCATCCCTGAGAGGTGTCCAATGAAATCTTAGCAGTAGTATGGGGTGTGGGAAACGATTCATTCACACAGATTAGGGTTGTGAAATGACTGCATTCCATTGATTTCTCAAAAAATACGAATACTCGGAGCAGTTTTGGGTTGGAAGATGCAAACGCAAAACGGTTTTAACTTTATTAAATAGAAATCGTAAAGCTGTTTTCTGCCTTTTAATCTGCTGTATTTTGAAATGGCGCTTGATCATTTAAAATTGTTAAAGTCATCAACAGCAGCTGTTTGTTATTGATTGTTTTTGTCCATTAAAGATTAGGACAAGCCATAAAAAAGCGAAAAAGTGACGAACACATGCTCCTATTTAAAATAAAGAGAGTTTGAAACAAAATCGGATAGACTGTTAAATCGGATCGATCTGTTTCGCTAAAGATTTTACTCTATA
>JADBJO010010499.1:70402-72336 GCA_016801955.1 Conus betulinus | reverse complement strand
AAGGGGACAGGACAATGAGAGGACTACAGACAGGTGTGTGTGTCTTGGGTTTGTGAAATTTTGAGATAGTAGTGAGAGAGAGCGAGAAGAGCGAGACAGAGACAGACGGGTAGAGAGGACAGACACGTAGGACAGACAGAGACAGAGAGACAAGAAGACAGAGGACAGAGAAACACACCAGTTGAAACACGAACTTACTTCCCACCAAGTAATACACATTTCAGAGTTGGGACGTTTGCCAAGTTCAAACGATCTGTCCGAAGCAAAGCAGACAGTCCATAATTGGCCTAGCAGATCCATGTGAAACCAGCTTTATTACACACCCCACCCCCCACACAACCATTCCAACCCACCCCCCACCCCCACCCCCAACCTCGCATCGGCCTCTGCAGCTACAACCAGTGTACAAACAAAAACCGGTGAGTTATGACGATTGGTGTGGGGAATGGACTGGAGGGGAGTGGTGGGGGGCGAGGGGGGGGTGAGGGGGGGAAGAAGAAGGGTGTTGGGTGGGTGGGGGTGGTGGAGGGTTTTTTTGAGGGGTTTGTGAGGTTGAGGTGTGGAGAGGGGGGTGCGTGGGAAATGGATGGAAACGATAGAAACAGATAAGAAACATCTCCTACTTTCTCTATGATCCTCTAAACTGCTACTACTCTCTCAGGCAACAGTCCAAGGCACGGACAGAGGCGGCGAGGGCTTGTAGGAGGAGGGCGAGGGGCGGCAGGAGAGGAGCCAGGAGATGAGGACCGCGAGAGGAGGGGAGGAGGAGGAGAACTGAGATTGTTTGATGTCCTTGGACTAGAAACAGGGTGGAGATTGGCGAAAGATTGCGAAAGCGTCAAAGTCTCGGGTCCATCCAGCATCAATTTGCAATCGTGGGGTACCAAGGACTTGATGACCTTTACTACCACACTTGGACCCGCCGTCATCTCACCAGCCCGGGGTGGGGTGGGTGGAGGGGGGGGGTGGAAGTGGGGTGGGAGGGGGAGGGGGGGGGGGGGAGGGATGAGGAGGCTGGGGGGGGTGGGGGTGGGGGGTGGGGGGGGGGGGTCTGGCGAAGAGAAGACCGACGTCGTGCAGATCAGCGGTAGTTGTGTTGCCGGAAGGCTGCTGTTGATGGGTCCAGGAAGCTGGTTTTACAACCTGGTGTTGTTTTGGAGCCTTGGAGTCAAGGAAGGACGTTCGCTTTGATGGCTGTCGCTTCGCTGGCGGGAGTTCTGTCTCTCCTCTCCTCACTCTCTCTCTCTCTCCTCCTCTCTCTGGTCTCTCCCTCGGACGGTGTCTACTCTCTCAACCCCCCCGGCCAACTCTCCTAACCCCCCCCCCTCCTCTTTCCGCCGAGATAACTCTCTCCTCTCTCTCTCTCTCTCTCTCTCTCCTCCTCCGTCTCTCCATCTCTCTCCTCATCTCCTCTCCGCTCTCGCCGCCCCGTCCTCTCTCTCTCTCTCTCTCTCCTCACTCTCTCTCATCTCTCTCAGTCGACCCCCTCTCCGCGAAAAAATCTCAGCCTCTCTCTGCTCGTCCTCTCTCTCTTCTCTCTCTCTCTCTCTCTCGTCTATCTCCTCTCTCGCTCTCTCTCTCCTCTCTCCTCTCCTCTCTCTCCCCGTCCGTGTCTGTCTGTGATCGACCCAGCGTGGGGTACCGCACCGGCGTTTGAGGCGTTGGCCTCTTTGGACTGTAGCTGTGAATGGCTTCTCGATCCCTGTCCCATCAGCTTTGGCTCTGTTTTTGTCCTGGCGTCCTTTCCTGTGTGGGAGCCGCCTCGCTGTGTCCCTAGGGTGTTATGACAGCACTGTCGTGTGCTGACTGAATGGCGAGGACCCTGATGTCTGGCGGAAGTCTGCGTGCAAGCGTTTGATATCGGGGATATTTTTCATAAAACGTTACACATTTCTTCAGACAGCTGAATTATCATTAATTTCGAAACACGTTTT
>JADBJO010010499.1:50402-62902 GCA_016801955.1 Conus betulinus | reverse complement strand
AACAGGAGATTGGCCAGGCAAACAATCAGCCTCACCTGGCCGCCGCCAATAGCGCTTGCAGGCCAACAATAGCCTGGCCTGCCCCCCAAACAATGCCCGCTGGAACAACGGACACACCTATGATGACTAGGTACAGACAGCACTGCCGTGCCGATTGGGATTGTCATTTTTCACAAAAAAAGGCTCACCCGTCCTCCCCGCCGCCGCTCCCCCCTTAGGGACCACCCGCAGTCGTTGGCGCCCCGACCGTAGTGTTGTGGGTTTTGTAAATCATCCAGCTCGGGGGGGGGGGGGGGGGGGGGGGGGGGGGGGGGGGGGGGGGGGGGGGGGGGGGTTTGGTTTTTTGTTGTTTGGGGGGGGGTTTGTTGGGGGGGGGGGGGGGGGGGGGGAGGTGGTTTGTTGTGTGGGGGGGGCGTGGTTGTTGAGGGTGTTGTTTGTTGAGGGTGGTGTGGGGCGGGGGGTAGGGGGAGGGGAGGGAGAGGTGGGTGGGGTAGGTGCTGCCGCGGGGGGGGGTTATAGGGGATAGCGCGGGGCGGGGGGTAGGGGAGGATGGGGCGAGGGGGGGGGGGGCTGATTTCAGTGGTCCCGTTCCAGCTCTCGGCTGGCAGCAGGGTTTTCAAGGGTTCCTTGCCGTGGTGGGGTGGGGTTCTGTGTGTGGACTCGTGGGATGGTGGAACTGGGCAGGCGAGACTGGAAATCTGTTGTTCTCTGGATTCCTGGGAGTCTCTGTGAGTTGGCCATTAGTTGTATGAGGGGAGGCCACCGGGGCGGCCCGGCTTCGGCTCTTTACGAACTTCCCGGGGTTGGTAAACCCTCACGGTAAAAAACTGGCACACATGTTATGTATGTGACAAGACCGACAATATAACCCGCAAGAATGGGGAGGGAGGGGGAAGGGTGAAAGGTGAGGGTGGGGATGGGGGGTTAGGGGGTGGGGGTGTGTGTGGGGAGAGACAGGATGGAAGGGGCGAGAGAGGCTGAGTAAGTGTTAAGTTTAGAGGGGAGAGTAAAGGTTAGAGTAGAGGGGAATTAGATTTATAGGGGACATAATCAATAAAGACATACACTCATCCACGTTAGCATACGGATAATAGGGAAGAGAAAGGCGGGACTTCCTTTTCTCTCTTCAGGAATATGCACACTGGGGTCGTCGATATCACCATCACCTGATATAGCGAGCCTCAGCAAGTTTTGTGTGGATTATTAGACTGCTATGTGGGCGTACCCACTGGAGAGAGAAGAGGAGAAGGGAAATGGGAAAGAAAGGGAAAGGAAACGTGGATGAGGGAGGAATCATGACAATTCATTCTTTATGGCCAGATAACGTAAGACGTTTTGCGTCTTGTGCTAATGTCTAAGCACCGTCAAAGTTACAGAAGTAATATGATTACAGGATCACCGGTTTTGAAAGTGTTGAACATAATGGGTACGTATCGAAACGAAAACGTTTTCACTACCAATAATTTCTCTTGCTGAGCAGGTCAAATGGACCTGCTGTGCCTGTCTCTCTGTGAGTGGTTTTGTTGCGGTTTTTATGTTTGTTCTTTTGTTCCCTTATTGTCTGGAAATAATGGCAGTCTTCAAGTCTTTGAAAAGTCCAAACAGGCAAGAAACCTTGTCAAGCTGATGCGTGGCTTTCTTCAAAATTACAATGTGGGTGATGGTGATCTCAAAACAGTACACGATTATTCGCACCCATGTGGGCCTCCATGTCCCTACATCAGCCTTAAGCGCTTCAGCTATGGACAGGAACAGACAGATTACACACATTCCGCTGCTGAAACGTGCCGTCTGGAAGAATGGCTTGTGAAATTTCTATGTGCAAGAGGTTCTGCCAATTGAAGAGAAAATTTCGCGTTAAGCTGGTTACGTGATTTTATTTTCAAACCTTTTGTACAGAAAACACATTGCAGAATATTACCCATTTTGGATAACACGCGGGGTTACTAAAAAAAAAAAAAAAAAAAAAAAAAAAAAAAAAAAAAAAAAAAAAAAAAAAAAAAAAAAAAAAAAAAAAAATTAATGAATACTTCTTATTACAGCGCTTATTTCTCGGTCTCTCTAGAGAATTTAGAGACCAAGCTCTAAGCGCTTTACAATAAACCCTCGTTTTACACAACGGGACCCCCTCCACCCCCACCTTCCCACCCCCCACCCCACCCCGTCCGCCACCACCTACCACATATCCTTGTAGCCAGAAGCTTACAGTGACAAAAACCAGTTACGAGAAAACTGAAGGTGGGGGGGGGGGGGGGGGGGGGGGGGGGGGGGGGGGGGGGGGGGCGTGGGGGGGCGGGGGGGGGGGGGTGGGGTGGGTGGGGGGGGGGGGGGGGGGGGGGGGGGGGTGGGGAGGGGGGGGGGGGGGGGGGGGGGGTGTAGGGGGGGGGGGGGGGGGGGGGGGGGGGGGGGGGGGGGGGGTGGGGGGGGGGGGGGGGGTGGGGGGGGGGGGGGCGGGGGGGCGGGGGGGGCGGGGGCCGGGGGCGGGGGGGGGGGGGGGGCCCGGGGGGGGCGATGGGGGGGGGGGGGGGGGGTTGGGGGGGTGGGGGGGGGGGGGGTTGAGGGGGGGGGGGGCGAGGGGGGGGGGGGGGGGGGGGGGGCGGCGGGGGGGAGGGGGGGGGGGGCCGGGGGGGAGGGGGGGGGGGGGAGGGGGGTGGGGGGGGAGGGGGGGTGGCAGGGGCGGGGGGGGGGGGGGGGCGGGCGGGGGGTGCAGGCGGGCGGCGCGGGGTAGGCGGGGTGTGGGGTGGCAGGGGGCCGGGGGGGGGGCGGGAGGGGGCCGGCGGGGTCGGGCGGGTGGGGGGGTGAGCCCGGGGGGGCGCAGGGGGGGGGGCGGCGGGGTGTCGGCGGGCCGGGGCGCATGGGGGGCGCGGGGCGGCGGCGGGGGCGGGGGGGCATTTTCCTTTCTTAGGGGGGGGGGGGGGGCAAACGGAGGCGGGGCGGGCGGGCGCAACGCGGGCGCGGGCGCGCGCGGCGCAGGCGGCGTGCGGGGGGGGGGGGGAGGCTGCGGGGGGGGGGGCGGTGCGGGGCGTTGGGGCGGGTTCGGGGGGGGGGGGGGGCGGGCGAGCAGTGGCGGGGGCAGGCAAAGGGGCTCGCGGGGGGGGCGGGGGGGCGGGGCGGGCGGGCGGGGGCGTGGGGGGGGGGGGGGGGGGGGCGCGGGCGGGGGGGTGGGGCGCGGACGGGGGGCGCGAAGGACCGAGCACGCCCGGCGAGCCGGGGTGGGGGGGGGGGGGGGGGGGGGGGGGGGGGGGGGGGGGGGGGGCGGGGGGGTGGGGGGGGGGGGGGGGGGGGGGGGGGGGGTGGTGGCAAAATCGTGCTTGCAGGCATTCATCATTCGCGCTTTTGATATGTTTAAACATAACGCTTTGACCTGTTGGCCCTTTGTACACGTTCAGGAGGTTTCCCTACTACCAACAAATGTTAAATGCTGCTAGGCAGTGAAAAACATAGCAGCAGTTCAGCTTGAATCCTGATTTCTGTCCTGAAACAACTTTTATTTATTTATTTATTTATTTACTTATGTATTTATTTATTTATTTATTTATTCATTTTTAATATGGGCTTCCAGCTAGAAACGTCAATCTCTCACCATCTTCGCTAGAAATGTTTCAGGTACCCTAAATGACGTCACTCAGACCTGGAGAGGAATCCGGAAAACGTGGCGCTGGTGTGGATGATAACATTAATCTGTAGTATTTCACCCCGGGTTGGGATGACAGAGAATCAGGAGAGAGAGTTTTTGGCATAAACAAGGTGTCAGTAACCGGCAGCAAAGTTATAGATAATCTGGCCGACAACTAGGCCTAGCGGTAAAAGCCGTGTACGTGGCACTGGAGGTGCTGAACCATATGACACATCTCTGTATCTGTGTGGCTCTGCGTGTGGCTGGCTGTGACACTGATGGACACAGATGGGCAGATTTGTGGGAGGTGGTAGTAAACACAATGCTCTCTCTATCTCTCTCTCTCTCTCTCTCTCTCTCTCTCTCTCTCTCTCTCTCTCTCTCTCTCTCTCTCTCTCTCATAGCATACGCTCACGCAAGCAGAGACACACGAACACACACACACACACACACACACACACACACACACACACACACACACACACAACACACACGCACGCACGCGCGCGCGCGCGCGCGCGCGCGCGCATGGACGCGAGAGCTCTCTCTCTCTCTCTCTCTCTCCTCTCTCTCTCTCTCTCTCTCTCTCTTCGCGCGCACGCACGCTTACACAAACACACACACGCACACGCGCGCATACACACCCACATACATGCACAGAGCGAGAGAGAGAGAGAGAGAGAGAGAGAGAGAGAGAGAGAGAGAGAGAGAGAGAGAGAGAGAGAGAGAGAGAGAGAATCTTGCGTTGACAGTTTAGCGAGGACGTATGGACGTGTGATGCACTCTTGCGGTACCCGGTCGACTTACTACCTCACGACTTAAACAAACAAACAAACAAACAAGTAAGCAAAGCCAATTGGACAGCGCACACGCCAATTAGAGATACACTTGCCCTGCTATCAACAACAGCTGCACAATTGTAATAAATACATTAATGAAATAAATAAAATAAATAAAACAATATAAATAAATAAATATTACATAAATCAAGAACGTGTAAAAGAATAGATAAATGAATACATAAGTATATAAATGAATAAATATATAAACAAATGAAACAAATATAAGAGACGTCTTCTCAGCGCTACCTGGTTTAATCACTTTAAATTGCTCTTAGAAAAATAACTGCTTAAAAAAAAAAAAAAAAAAAAAAAAAAAAAAAAATAGCCTAAGTTGTATGGCGTTGCTTGCGACTGTGGGGACAGTCAGCTATAACTGGTTAATCATTCATGTCCGGGATGCAGCGTTATGGAAGATAGATCCCATCTTTTACCTTCTGCCGCGTTCAACTTTCCCTGAACCGAATCAAGTACCATTTTAAACGCCGGGTGGATAGAGATGGCCCTTCCTGCAGGGAAAACACACACACACACACACACACACACACACACACACACACACACACACACCCACACACACCCAAAAAAACACGATCCCCACGCGTGGTTCAAACTCAAGATTGTCAGCTCCACAGGGGTATCGCTAACCAGTTGACCGCGGGTTCCTCCAGGGAAGAGGTATACGTGGTAATTCAGGACAGTTCCGCCAGTAAGTGTGCCAGGGAAAGGAAGAGAAAGATCCCACGGTTGTAGAGGGAAGGGGGAGATAAAACCATGCATGGCAAAATGAAGAGGGATAGATCCCTGTGCTGTAAAGGAAGAGAGGTAGATCCGTGTACCTGTGGTAAAGGAAGAGAGACAGGTCCAGGTGTGGTGAAAGAGAAGACAAACAGACCAGGTGATTTCATGGAAGAGAGATAGATCCATGTGTGGTGAAGAAAGGGAAGAGATCTGTGTGTAATGAAGGGAGGGAGATAGATCCATGTGCGGAGAGAGAGAGAGAGAGAGAGAGAGAGAGAGAGAGAGAGAGAGAGAAAGAGAGAGAGAGAGAGAGAGGGGTCTATATGCTAGAAAAAGGGAGAAAACAGATTCATATCTGATAAAGGAATTAGAAAACTTGAGAAACACATGTGTAATACAGGAAGGGTGATAGATCTGTACATGAAAAAGGAAGGCAGATAGATCCATGTGAAGTAATGGAAAAAGAGATAGCTCCATATGTGGTGAAGGAAGAGAGATAGATCCAAGTGCAGTGAAGGATGAAACACATCCATGCATGACAAGGGAGAGAAATCCGCCTGTAGTAAAGGGAAGGAACATGACCCACGTGTGGTAAAGGGAGTGGGATAGATCCACAGCTACATGTGTTAAAGGCAGAAAGACCACTGCAGTGACATTTTTTTGCTGTTCACACCGATCAAGACCGGTTCCTTATGTTCAAGCGTTTTGGATGGATGAGTACGGGGAGGGGGGGGGGGGGGGGGGGGGGGGGGTATATTTTGGACATAATCATGAAAGAAAACACAACTACTGGAGCTACGTTATTGGTATATTTTTGATTGGCCCTCGCTAAAAGCAGATCCCTGAACTGCCTTGAAATAAGCTTGATTAATATTTAGAGCTAAACACATACGGAAACCTTTATCGACCCCACGATATGAAAACGTAATACGGCCTTGAAATAAATGATATGTCAGAATTTCGCAATCCACTTTCTACTTCAAAAACTTGAAAGTGTGGAACTGAAATCCAGTCTGGCATGCAGCAATGAGCAGACTCCCACTGGAGGAGCTCGTCTGGGAGAACTGTCCTGGACGTGCCTGTGTCAAGGGACATAACACTGGCCGCCAAGGCAACAAGAACAAGTGGATTATAACTAGAGGCTGTTTAGATGTCATACGAGACTTTGAGAATCGCCCCGACAAATTATGATCGAAATCATCATACAAGGGACTACATAACAGAACTCAAGATCAATAGAAAAATTTGCTTCTCATCCAGAACACTGCTACTCCTACTACTACTACTACTACTACTACTACTACTACTACTACTACTGCTGCTGCTGCTACAACTGCCACTACTACTACTACTACTACTACTGCTGCTGCTGCTGCTGCTGCTGCTGCTGCTGCTACAACTGCCACTACTACTACTACTACTACTACTACTACTGCTGCTGCTGCTGCTGCTGCTGCTGCTGCTGCTGCTGCTGCTGCTGCTGCTGGTCCACCACCACCACCTCCTCCTCCCCCTCCTCCTCCTCCTCCTCCTACTACTACTACTACTACTACTACTAGCGACAGCAGAAGACGACGAGGCAGCAGCAGCAGCAGCCGGAGTAGTAGTAGTAGTATAGTAGTAGTAACAACAGCAGCAGCATCAGCAGCAGTAGTAGTAGTAGTAGTGGCAGCAGTAGTAGTAGCAGCAGTAGAAGTAGCAGTAGTAGTAGCAGTAGCAGGAGCAGTGGCAGCAGTGGCAGAAGCAGCAGCAGCAGCAGCAGCAGCAGCAGCAGTAGTAGTAGTAGTAATAGTAGTAGTAGTAGTAGTAGTATAGTAGTATTCAAATTGTGGCTATCCTCGATTATGAACCCAAACTCTAAGAGATTTACTGTCCATGAAATATCTACACAGCAGGATTCCTGCCTGGGTAGAGCCAACTGAAGAGCTGCCTGCTGGTGCTTCATTCAGTCGTCTCCCAAGCCATTCTGTCAACACCAATCACTCAGCCTTTCTTTCCTTCATTTTTCCCCCATTTTTCACGCAGGCGCGCATGCGATTTGGGTTTTTAGTCAAATTGTAGTTGGAAAACGGAAGCGTCGCTATGACCACGTTGTTCAACGACAGTGTTAAAGGAGTTGATCAGAGAATGTTTTAGTTTTGTTACTAAATATTGAAAACGTTGCCTTCGCGTCTGTGTGTTGCTTCACTTGCGACCCCGAATCGTGAGTAGACCTTGTAGTGACCAGCTAATACCAGCTACGACCACTCCTACGCTCACAGACTCATTCAATCATGTCAATGACAACAGAAGCAATTGCGCAACTTGCAGGAGGCCTTCCGGCAACAAACTTTATCTCTCAAACGGGAAAAAATTTTCGCCTCAACCACATGTGGCAGCTGTCGCTTTCAAAGCACCCCACTTTTGGACAACCAATGCATTAGCATGGTTGTTCGTTTGGAGGCTGTTTTCGCTACACACTCACCTCCCATTATGAAAGACAAAATTTCACAAATACAACTTCTCGACTCAGATACATAGACATACAAGCGGTCTCGAACGCCAGATACATCCAGACATGTACAAGCGGTAGTCCCCCCCCCCCCCCCCCCCCCCCCCCCACGCCCCCCCCCCCCCCCCCCCCCCCCCCCCCCCCCCGTACCCCCCCCCCCCCCCCCCCCCCCCCCCCCCCCAACTCTCACTATGAATGAAACACGCGAGGCGGCTCTACTGAAAGCTTTTGAGTTTACACAACTGCAGAAAGATACTGCCCTTCTGCAAATGCAGGGTCTGGGAGACAAACGACCATCAGAATTATTGCAGTACATGCAACCGATGAATTCCAATCCAGAGACCCTCTTCAAAGCTCTTTTTCTGAATCAACTGCCACCCTGAAGTCCGGAAGATTCTTGCCCAGTCTCCAAACGAAGAGCCGAAAAGGCTGACCACATCTTAGAAGTGGATCTCACAAACCCTCTATTCGTGGCAGCTGCATCAAACCGACCATACAAAAATTCCTCTAACAGTGCTTCAAATCCTTTCACTTTGTGCAAGTATCACGCACGATTCGGAACTGAAGCGAGACGCTGTGAAAACAAAGTAGGAGGACAACCCCTGTGCAATGGCCCCACAACAACCTGGGTGGAAACGGGATCAAAAACAGACCGCCAACATTAACTCCACTGAATCTCATGATGTTCATACAACTTCCTCAGTCAACATTAGCACAATCAGGGTAGCTGATGTTTTGTCAGGACGCAGTTTTTTAGTTGACACGGGCGCTGAAGAATCTGTTTTCCCCCTGCAAGTGTCACAAAACGCAGAAAGACTCGTGGACCCAGTCTAGTTGCTGGCTCAGCCATTCCCACGTATGGCAGAAGAAACATCCCATTGTAACTAGGACAGGGTGCATCGTTTGTTCAAAAGTCTTGGATTGCCGATGTGACTCAACCAGACTTCTTTACTACCCAAAGACTGGCTGTTGATCTCACCAACAGACGTCTGGTGTCCCTGGATAGAGGTGGTCATCCCCGCATAGCCAGCACGCTCACAAGCAGGAAGAAGCATACACAAGATTCATTCCCGCTACGAAGCAATTGTAGAGGAGTTCCCTGAACTCCTAGTACCTTCCTTCACAGAAAACAAGCATGGCGTACTCCACCAATTTCCCACTACTGGTTCCCCTGTACATGCACGTGCACGTCGCCTCGATCGCGAGAAACTGACAGCTGCTAAAGCAGAGTTTGACGAAATGGAACACCTAGGTATCGTCTGCCGTTCATCTTCCCCTTGGTCATCACCGCTGCACATGGTGGAGAAAAGCGATGGCAGCTGGCGTCCCTGCAGGGATTATCGTCGACTAAATGATATAACCAGTGATGTCCGCCACCCCTTCCTCACATTCAGGACTTGAATACCAGTCTTGCTGGAAAAACGATTTTTTTCCAAATTGATCTTGTTCGAGGCTACAATCAAATCTCAGTTGCACCCAAAGATATTCCAAAAAAACAGTAGTCATCAAACCATTCGGGCTCTATGAGTTCATGAAAATGCCGTTGGGTCTGAAAAATGCAGCTCAGGCATTTCAACGCCTCATGGACGGTGTTTTGAAGGACCTGGACTGCTGCTTTGTGTATCTTGATGACATTCTTGTTGCAAGCGTTTCACCCGAACAACATGAGGCCGATCTACGCACCATTTCAGGCTATTGACCTCCAACGGTTTAGTGGTCAATATCAAGAAATGCGCTTTTGGCCAATCTTCCCTGCATTCTCTTGGACATTTAGTCTCAGCAGCTGGGATTGAACCCCTGCCAGAGAAAGTTCGCACAATCGTTGATCTTCCCCACACCTGACAAGAAAACTCTTGAACGTTTCCTGGGAATGATGAATTTCTCTCACAGATTTCTCCCAGGCATCGCAAAGCGCCTGCACCTCTGACTGAGGCTATCAAAGGTAAACCCAAGAAATTTACATGGACACCTGAATGTCTAGCTACATTTCAGGAGGCCAAATCAGCACTAGCTTCTGCTATCATGCTCCATCACCCCGACCCGCAATCTCAGACAAAACTTTCAGTGGACGCATCAGACACTGCCATGGGAGCCGAACTGTCACAACGGCAGAATGGTACCTGGAAACCCATTGCATTCTTCTCCAGAAAGCTCACACCAACCTAACGTTACTCAACGTTTGATCGTGAACTGTTGGCCATCTACAGCGCAATCCAGCATTTCCGCTACTACTTCCTGGAAGGAAGAACATTCACGGTGTTAACAGATCACAAACCACTCACTCATCATGCCTTGACAAGCAACACTGACAGATCCCCTCTCGACAGGAATGTCAGCTTTGCTACATAGCCAAGTTCACAACAGACATCAGACACATCAGTGGGTCAGACAACATTGTACCTGACACATTCTCCAGGGCACCTGTTACTGACCAAAAGCCACTGATTGCTAGTACGTCACCAGTCCCTGCTGTAGATCTTGCTCAATTGGTAGCGGCACAGCAAACCGATCCCAACGTTGCAGACTTGCGCTCCAAACCAGGATCCCTACAACTGAAGGACGTCACTCTGGATGGCACCCAAATTCTGTGTGTGTGTTTCTACGGGCCGCCTCTGGCCAGTGGTACCTCCAGCATGGACAAAAACTGTATTTGATGTTTTGCACAACCTGCGTCATCCTGGACCCAAACCCTTCATCCACGCTGCCTCAGCACGCTACATCTGGCCTGGACTCAAAAACAAAGATGTGAAAAACATGGTCAAGGCTTGTCACGAATGTCTGGCTAGCAAAATTGGACGCCACACCAAAACTCCACTCTTCCCTTTTGACCCCCCTGATAGACGGTTTGGTAACATACACATAAACGTTGTCGGACCACTCCCTTCATCAGAAGACTACACTTATCTGTTTACCATTGTAGACAGATTTACAAGATGGCCAGAAGCTATTCCTCTTCCCAACACAGAAGCTGTTACCTGTGCCAAGGCCTTATTGCGTGTTTGGATCGCACGATTCGGAGTTCCAGACACAATTACTTCAGACCAAGGCTGTCAGTTCACCAGCGCGCTGTGGCGGGAGTGAACATCGTGCTCGGAGTTAAACCGCAAACTACTACAGCGTACCACCCCCAGGCTAACGGCATGGTGGAAAGGTTTCATCGCAGTCTCAAAGCCGTTCTCTGTCAAGGCTCGCCTCGACGGACCACGCTGGATGGACGAACTACCAATCGTGATGCTTGGCATCCGGACAACGTAGAAAGAAGAACGTGACGTCGCTCCTGATGTCCTCACCTATGGCACAAACCTCCGAGTGCCTGGCGATTTCCTTCCACCCCCATGTGCAGACAAGGCGTTCCCTTCCAGTGCCTTCATCCAAGAACTACAAGAAAAAACTTAGAAAACTTTCCCCTTTTCCTCCTTCCCACCATGGTTCACAAGCGTCGTACATCCCCAAGAGCTTACCAGTCAGCAGATCAGGAGTACTTCCGTCATGACGCCCGCAAGGACCCCTTAGTGAGGCCCTACGATGGACGTTTTTTCCTGTGTTAGCCCGTGCCGAAAAACACTTTGACAATTTCAAAGATAGGAAGACTGCTTGCGTATCACTTTCCCCAGACCTGTGTGTGTGTCTGAGCCACAGGACCCTCATGCTCCTCAGGAGGATCAGACTGCCAAAACAGATGATGCTACCAGACCAGATCGTACTGCCAGATCTGATGATCCTCGAGGCAACACTCCAGCACCTGCACAGTATCCTTTGTCAAATGATCCGACACCACAAGTTACAACTCGCTCTGGCAGACTGGTGCAGAAGCCAAAGAAGTATCGAACATTTTACCGACTCAGCCGAGTCTGAACATCACAGCATAGACCAGATACTTTAGAGACTCAACCACGCTTACACTTTCCACATGATATTGGACAATTCTTGGTGAGTTTATTGATTATACTATTTGTTTTACTTTGGTATGCTTGCATTCGTCGCACTGCGCCGTTCTGGGGGGAGCCCTGTAGCACTGATCTAATAACATAACGTCGCATGCGATTTGGGTTGTTAGTCAATTGTAGTTGGAAACCGGAAGCATTGCTATGACCACGTTGTTCAACGACTGTGTTAGAGAAGTTGATCAGAGAATGTTTTAGTTTTGTTATTAAATATTGAAAACGTTGACTTCGCGTCTGTGTGCTGCTTCAGTGTCGTCCATACCAATGGCCAAAATGGTCTTTTCTGTGGAAGGTTGGTGATTGAATTGACGTGTGTGCATGACGTTATGCGTACGTATACGCACGGGACCTCGGTTTATAGTCTCATTCGAAGGGCTTTCGGGAAATAGAGTTTGATGTTTACCCAGAGGGGAACATCCCCTCAACCGACACAGCCCAGTGGAGAATTCAACTTATAACTCCAGATCGCCAGGATTATGAGTCTGGCGCTCTACCAACTGAGTTAATCCGGCTTACAATAAAGGAAGAGCATGAATATCACCTAGCAAATGAATATCAGCATCACCTGCAAAGGCTTGGATGAGGTCGCTTCTGCATCTGGGATGGGAAGGAAGACTCAAGACTCAAATGATTTATTCATAAAGGCCAAAGCCCCTTAGAATGGAGATATACATTGTGATTCATGTCGCATTTTGACACTAGTCTTCGTCATATTACATAAACACTTCACTTCTGGAATGCTTTATACAGGTAAATAGTAAATTGTTTAATAGCATGTTCATTAGATGATGACATTAACAAGACCAATTTGTGAAAAAAAACAAGGATTCTTGAAATATTTGTGTGGTATGAATTGCTCTCTGAGGTCT
>JADBJO010010499.1:40402-42902 GCA_016801955.1 Conus betulinus | reverse complement strand
GCAGCAGCAGCAGTAGTAGTAGTAGTAGTAGTAGTAGTAGTAGTAGTAGTAGTAGTAGTAATACCTGTGGCAGCAGCAAACAGAAGCAGTAATAATACACCATTAGTTGCGAGTGTTATGATGATGATGATGATGATGATGATGATGATGATGATGTGATGACGACGACGACGATGACGATGATGATGATGATGACGATGACGATGATGATGATGATGACGATGACGATGATGCTGGTGACGATGATGACGACGACGACGACGATGATTGATGATGATGATGATGATGATGATGACGATGACGATGACGACGATGACAATGATGATGATGATGATGATGACGACGACGACGACGACGACGCTGACGACGACGACAACGACGACGATGACGACGACGACGATGACGATGATGATGATGATGATGATGATGATGATGATGATGATGATGATGGTGGATTGATGACGATGACTATGGTGATGACGATGACGATGACGATGATGATGATGAAGATGATGATGATGATGATGATGATGATTGATGATGATGAAATGAAACTGAATATCATTGTAGGCTCACACTGACCAATAGTTACTACATTTAAATGCTGGTATGGGGATGGGGTTTGGGGTGAATGAGAGGGTGACTAGACATTCACAAAAGTTGACTGGTCACTTTTCAAGCTGAACATTTAGACTGACAAACAGTTTTTGCTCGAGGAGAAATGAACACGCGAGTCAGCAACATATCATCGACTATTTCTTAAAATCCAAAACAGCCAAGACATTGCCCGCTATTTTTCCTGTACAGATTTGTCTCATGCGTTCACAGTAAGAGGATTGTGTTCGCCTGTTAAGTTTTCGGTGCATACCCATCTGATGTTTCTACAATATTTTTTTGTAGCGGGAGAGTTTAACAACTACATCTTGAACAGCTCTATCAGATCTTCCAGTAAGTAAACTAACAGATTGTCCGCAGGTAAGAAATAACGAGACAGGTCAATGTGTTTGAAACATGTTTCGCTCTTTGCCGTTTTGTAAGTGAAGTTACATGCTGATTTTGAACATTGTCACATTACGAAAGGATTAAAATGAAAACAAAAAAAAATTTTTTTAAAGTGCGGGGCGGGAGGGGGGGGGGGGGGGGGGGGGGGGGGGGCAGGAAGGGGGCTGTGTTGGTCCCTTTCGATCGTGCGCATGTAATTAAATGTCTTGTTTAAAAGAATTATTACTTTTGTTGAAAAGTGAAAAACAAAACAAAACAAAAAATAATAGAAAAAATGAAAGAAATAAAAAAAACAAAACAAAACAAAACAAAGCAAAAAAAACAGATCGTACCATCATTTACAATCGCGCACAAAATAACAACTTGAACAAACACTGTGGCGGATTGATGAAATACAAAAACGTCATCAAAAATAGAAACATTCTTTAATTTAAAAAAAAATGGTGACACCCTACAGCGGACACAAAGACACGCTGCTTTTTGCAAATATATTTTTGTTTTTAACTTTGCAGTACAGAACAACCACCCAAACAATCCGCGCACTCATTTTTTCGTTCGCGCAAAATTCTGTTGAGATATTCCAGGATATGCCACTGGTTAATGTTGTTTTGACGAAAAAGAGTTCAAATACTTGAATTTCTTCCTTCGAGAAATCAGCGTGATGCATCTATAACTCACTCTCTATCATTCCCACAGCGGGTGGAATGAACGAACTCCACAGAATGTAAATCGGTTTTCAATATATATTCTTCATCGAGAACCTTGGAATTATTTACAAAGTACACACTGATTTTCTTGCAAAACAAAAGAATCATGGATATTAAAAGAAAAAAAAAAATCATTCTTTTTGATGGACATATCTGATCGGTCTAGTCCTGCTGGTGTAGAATTTTTTTTTTTTTTTTTTGAATTTTTGACATACGCTTACCCTGGTCTTTTTCCTCGGAGTCTCCTCTTCATGTATGAAACTAGATCAAAATGGTTAAAGGCTGTTTGGTAAATCATACACCGAAATATTAAGAGTGGCCGAACTATGACGCATCCTTGTGGTATTCCAAACATCGAAAGAGAGAGAGAGAGAGAGAGAGAGAGAGAGAGAGAGAGAGAGAGAGAGAGAGAGAGAGACAGAGAGAAGAGAGAGAGAGACAGAGAGAGAGAGAGAGAGAAAGAGCGTGCCACAAATCCTTGGGTCCCACATGTTTGTCTGAGAGACATAACGTTGTTTGTTCACACGTTTTAATTAAACTCACCTGTCTGGCAGATAAGCTCCGATCCCCGCAACGCATGGCACTAAAATTACCTGCACGTGACACCCACCTGACATGTTATACACGCTGCCGTGAATCGTTATATCATCTATTGCTAGTTTACCCCGTCATACTGCACAATGTCGGCGGTAAACGGTCGGCCTGTACAACAGTAAGGAAGTGTGGCTTACAGCCCGACAGACCGCAAAGGGGCCACACCGCATTGGAGTCAACTCACAAGTTCTCTCTCT
>JADBJO010010499.1:30000-34908 GCA_016801955.1 Conus betulinus | reverse complement strand
TGCGGCATGTTTTGTCGTGTAATTGGGATTCTCCATTTTTCGGGGGCGAGTTTCTATCGTAGTCACATCCTGCCCCACTTTAAACGTTGTTGAAGTTTGCGGATACCCAGCCGCCCTTTCACGACGCCGCTACCACGAGCACGGTCACAGCACGCGGATGGGGGAGCGTGGGTGGGTCAACGGGGGGGGGGGTGGCTTTCTGCATTAAGGGCGTTAGCTGACACGAATCACAACGGTTAGTAACCTATTTATTTCTTTCCTGCAAAGTGATGTACATAATACCTCTTGATGCAGATACAGAGTTTGTTGCGATGTTATGAAGGACGATTTGTTCTACAGCTGAAGTCGGCTAGTCCACTGCATGTCACAAGCCAAATAATGATTCCCACCATTTACGTTGCCTTGACAAAAAAAGAAGAAAAAATCCTGTCGCTATCTCAGGTAGATAGTTCAGTTATTTAAAAACACCAAAGCCGCGACTGATCCACGTCAAGTTTTTTTTTTCCAGCAGAGACATGATACACTGCATGAAGAAAATATCAGAAATATATAATCGAGCGCACACACACACACACACACACACACACACACACACACACACACACACACACACAACCACACACACACACACACACACACCACACAACACACACAACACACGCACACACACACACACACACACACACACCACACACATCACGCACGCACGACGCACGCACGCACACACGCACCAAGACAAGCACCACGCACACACACACACCACACACACACACACACCACACACACACACACCACCACCCACACACACGCCACACACACATATATATTCGCACGCACAACACACAGGATGGAGAGAGAGGAGAGAGATTGTGGAGAGAGAGGAGAGAGACAGGGCGAGAGAGAGAGAGAGAGAGGAGAGAGATGAGGAGAGAGCGAGAGCATTGAAAAAATAAAAAAACAACTAAAACTGTTGCTGCGTTAACATAGTCACATCTGAAGATAAAACGATCAATAAAAAAATAAATAATAAATAAATAAATAAATAAAACGACTATCTGTAGGATCTCTGAGTGTCTTCCATAGAAAAAAATTAATTTGAAAAGTTGTTGATAATGCACCGCCAAGAAACGTCGACAAACGAATCACAAGATAAAACACGACGCGTTTTCTACCTCTTAGGTCTTTGAAAGGCAAGACACAACATTCAGGACAACGAAAAATGAACGAGCAATCACTTATCTTCATCCAATCCCGCGCAATAGAGACGTTGAATGAAAAACGAGGCTGCCTAGAAGGCAACAAATGTGTCAGTCGAGGTAATAATGATGCTAATAAAATACTAAAAGGAATAATAACAATGGTAATGATGATGATCAAAATATTGAAAAAAAAAAAAAAATGAATGAACAAATTTGTTTAGATTTCCGCCTGCAATCGGCTCATTTGCTACTAGATCTAATGGTTTTCGATAGAAGCGAAAGATCAGAAGTTGACGACGTTTTTGGTCAATTTCTTTTTTCTGTCTACTTGTATGAAAAGATTCTCGTAGTCTCCCCAAAGGAAGGTTTTTTTTATTTTGAAAAAAAAAAAAAAAAGAAATTGGCAGGCAGAAATAATTTTTATTCAATTTTTGAGCTTCTGGATATACACCAAATGATTGGGCCGATGGCCCCATACGAAGAAGCTATGTTGGCTATTCTTGATCAGATCATTATATTCGTTTCCTACGAACGTATACGATAACTTTATTGCCTACTCGAATGTGACTTGAATCCGTCTTATAACTGACAGTTCTATAGAAACTCTGGAAACGACATAACAAGAGCATCGCAAGAGAAACTCTCTACTGCTGATGTGCACACAGGGACACAGAGAGAAGAGCAAGATTTGGGCTGGGCTTGATCATAGGTTTGTCAACGCCGTCTGGGGAATCACACAACACACACACAACACACACACACACACACACACACACACAACCCCACACACGCACACACACACACCACACACACACCCCACACACACACACACACTAACACACACCACACGTTATGATGAGAACACGTTCCTAAAGCGCTTAGACTACAACATCAAAAAACCTTCATATGACTTTCAATTTCCGTTCTTTACCTCCAGTAAATCCCCTGGACTCGACCAACGTGTATCGCTTCTCTCCCCTGATAAGTCCGTCGAGTCGTTTCCCCCCCCCCCCCCCCCCCCCCCTTATGCACCAAAATAACGGCGCCCCCCATCTTCCTACTTGAAACACAAAGGATGTATTGACCGTCCCATTGTGACAGAAGACTCGCTCTGCCTGACCCCAGCCTGGAGTGTTCAGGGTTCAAGGCAAAGTGCCGCCCACCTGCTGTTAAAACTGCGCACCTTACTTCCATAAATGGCCGCCTGGGTTCAGAGGGAAGAATGAGGAGTTTTTGGGCCTTGACCAGGGGGTGTTGGGGGGGGGGGGGGGGGGGGGGGGGTGAGCGGGGGATGGGAGTGAGCAGGAGGGGAAGGAGTAGGTATAGATCGCGGTGCGGGGGGGGACATGCGGTGAAGGAGGGGGGTGCGAACGTGCTCGTATGGTGGGGATTCATGTTTACTTTTGCGTTCCTGGGGGGGAGAATATTAAGTGAGCCTGCATTGCCTCCCTAAGCCAAAAGGAGCTCCAACGCGATGAAAACCGATCCCAGCCTGCGCCCTTACAGGTGCGGTGGGGCAAAGCGGTGGAAATATCCCCCCCGAAACTCTGCGTGGTCTAGGCTTGTCTGTCCGTCTGCTCTAGGAGTTTTGTCTTCTGTCTTCTCTCTACGTCAATGCCAGGAAGAAAAACACCCAAGAAGTGTGTAAGCATGTTCGATGTTAACATAAATAGACTGAACACTCGATGCGCTCATTGAATGTTTTACTGGCTAGCGCAACTGAAGGAGTACAAGTTCTGACTCTCAGGGGGGGAAGGGTGCGTAAGTCAGGAGAGAGGGTCCGAACCGTGGATCGAGAATAGGAGTCAGTGCGTGGTCTGTCATTATTCTGACGATGAGAAGGCAACGAGAGGCTGGGGTGAGTCACTTGCGAGTTGTACGATATCACTGTACTGTCTTCGTCCTTCAGATCATAGATGTTCACGATGAGACCCCAAGAAGCACCCTGCCAAGCTCTCTCTCTCTCATCTAGCCCCACTCCCTCTGTGTCATTTGTCTATCTACACTTCTCCTCCTTTTATTTTGTTTTTGGTCTGGATCTTACTAGGTCTGTGTCCCTGTACACATTTATCTCTTTTTAGAATTAGTGACGTTGCCCCCAATTACGGGAGGAATGAATATGTTTTTTTATGGTTTTCATGTTGTTGTGAATATTTTAGTGTACAACTCCCTTGCATCAAAAAAAAAAAAAAAATTGTGTGTGTGTGTGCCGTGCCCTTATTATCCGGGTGCGATTGTGTCCGGCCCTTGCCTCCTGCCGTTTACCAGTTTTGTCTGCCCGGTGTCTCTCCCTCCCGTTCGACAGTCGCGTGCAGTGCGGGCTGTGCGTTGCGTGCAGTTGTCGCTGGGTCTTGCTGTGCGTGTGTGTGGGTGTGTGTGTGTGTGTGTGTGTGTGACAGGTTTCCTGGGTGTGTATTGCGTGTGAGGGTGTGTGTGTGAAGTGTGTGGGTGCTGTGCGTGCGTGCCTTGAGTGCGGCGTGCGTGCGTGCGTGCGCTGCGTGCGTGTGTGTGGTGGTGTTGTGTTGTGTGTGGTGTGTGTGTTGTGTGTGTGTGTGTGGGTGTGTGTGGTGATGTATCTCACGACTCACTCGTTTGTCATTTATTCGATTTAGTTGTTTTGTATACCATCCTTCATTCATTCATTACATTCATTCATTCATTCATTCATTCATTCACATTACCTCGTCTGGCCTTCCTTGAATGACCATTCATATGTAAAGGCCATTTGTCGTTTAGACAACAACGAAATGTATCCAACGTACGGTCTCTCTCTCTCTACCCTACTCTTCTCTCCTCTCTCTTCTCTCTCTCTTCCTCTCTCTCTCTCTCGTCTCTCTCTCTGTGCTTCACTGGTAGGCCATATCTGACGGTTTTCTATCGTATGTGTTCTGTTCCATTCTACTGAATCGATTCATCTTCGTGGTTTCTCTCTAGAGCTTTAGGGAGAGTTAAGGTTATTGGTTAACTCATCACTTTTAAATGTGGAGCCAGGAGCTAAGATTTCTATTTTATTTTTTGACTACTGAAAAGACCTTAAAAAAAAAAAAAAAAACAAAAAAAAAAAAAAAAGAATGGAGAAGAAAGGATAAGCAAAGAAGGAAGAAAAAAGAAGAGAAAGAAGCAGAAGAGAATAAATAGCAAGAAAAAATACCAGCCTGCCTCAGTTGCATTTCAGAGTCGAACTATGTCATGACAGTCTTGTCACCAGATGGAGAGAGTCTTTGTTTGGAAAGGGAAAAATGCAATTTGCGTTTACTTTGTGTTGGTCTGTTACTTCAAACTCGTCTTAATTAAATCTGTAACATTTGTGCAATAAGACATTCATTTTGTGAGCAACATGCGAGTCGTCTCAAAACTGCAACATTAAGCGGTTTTCCCTGTTGTGTACTTATGCGTTCACAGTTTTCCAAGCAGCAAGTTACAGTGAGAAAAGAGGGGGGGAAACCATTCTAGTAGCGGGGGAAAACGTGTAATAATAAAACCACTGCCTCAATAATGGTTAGCTATTATGCGGCAGCACGGACATTGTTGGGCAACATGGTGAACAAATTAAACAGATGAAGGGTTTGGACCCAAATTGTCCAATTTGCTAAATATTTGCAATATATAAAGAGATAAAGGTTTTGACCAAATCATCCTACATTGCTAAATATTTTTGTACAATAGCCAGATGAAGAGGTCGACCAAATCACCTATTTGCTTAATAGTT
>JADBJO010010499.1:22500-25000 GCA_016801955.1 Conus betulinus | reverse complement strand
TACGGGGGAATGCGGAAGAAGAAGTAGGAATTGTTGTATGGAGAAATCCAGAATACAAGAATGGCTGTTACATAGGGGAATCCAGAATGGTATCGTAATTGCTGTAGAGGGCAATCTAAAATGATAATGATAGATTGTTGTATAGGGAAATCTGAATTAATATAGAGATTGTTGTCTAAGGAAATCTGAAGTAATAACAGACATTGTTGTATTTGGAAATCTGAATTAATGATAGAGAGTGTTGTATAGGGAAATCTGAAATAATGTACGGATTGTTGTAAAGGGAAATCCAGAACGATACAGTGACTGAAATTGTATAGCGAAATTCAGAATGAAACAACGACCGCTGTATAGACAATTCCAAACTGAAATAGTGACTGTCGCAAGATAAATCCAGAATGAAATCGTGACTGTCGCAAAGATAAATCCAGAATGAAATCGTGACTGTCGCAAAGATAAATCCAGAATGATAAATAGTGACTGTCGCAAAGATAAATCCAGAATGACACAGTGACTGTCGCAAAGATAAATCCAGAATGAAATGGTGACTGTCGCAAAGATAAATCCAGAATGGAATGGTGACTGTCGAATGATAATCTGTCGCAAAGACTGTCGCAAAAATCCAGAATGGAATGGTGACTGTCGCAAAGATAAATCCAGAATGGAATGGTGACTGTCGCAAAGATAAATCCAGAATGGAATGGTGACTGTCGCAAAGATAAATCCAGAATGGAATGGTGACTGTCGCAAAGATAATCCAGAATGGAATGGTGACTGTCGCAAAGATAAATCCAGAATGGAATGGTGACTGTCGCAAAGATAAATCCAGAATGGAATGGTGACTGTCGCAAAGATAAATCCAGAATGGAATGGTGACTGTCGCAAAGATAAATCCAGATGGAAATGGTGACTGTCGCAAAGATAAATCCAGAATGAAATGGTGACTGTCGAAAAGATAAATCCAGAATGAAATGGTGACTGTCGCAAAGATAAATCCAGAATGAAATCGTGAAATCGTGACTTGAGAGATGAACCCAGGATGAAATCGTGATTGCTGTATAGAGAAATCAGAATAAAAATGGGAACTGCTGTATAGTCAAATCCAAACTAATAGTAATTATAACGAGTGTTGTATTGGGGAATCCAGCCCTAAAGCTGTAACTGTTGTGCAGCGTAATTCAGATTGACATCGTGGCTGCTGTATGTGTAAGGAAGTCCAGAATGATGTCACGACTGTGAAAGTACACAATAATACAGTAGCTGTCGTATTAGAGAACATTCCGAATGACTTGATGACTATTATATAGTGAAATGCAGTATATAAAGAATGTGGCTGCTGTTTTTGGAAAGTTCCGAATCATACAGTGGCTCTTTGTTGGAAAACATACAGTTGCGGGATGTACTGTAGGGAAAGCTAGAACATACATTCATGGTTGACGAAACGATCCTCAATCACAGTCAGCTAACCTCTCATGACAAGGGGGCGGAGAGCTATCAGAGGACGGGGGAGAAAAAGGGAGGGGTACCCAGAGCCGCGGCCCGGGCGCCTCCCCTCCCGCTGCTCAGCGAAGCGTGTCATTATTGCTCCAGTTGTCCGCCACCCCCTTCCTCAAGGCTCAGTGACCCGTCTCGCTCCAGTAAGCAGAGAGAAAAGATCGTGGCTGGCAGTGCTGAGAAGCGGCTCTCCGTGATCTCCAGGTTCTTGTCGCTCCCGGGATGAAGTCGAGGCATTGCACGGAAAATGTCCGCCGCGGAAAATGAGGTCGTCGCCGCTCGTCTGCGCGAACAAGATCCCCCCCCCCCCCCCCCCCGACACTGGAGTTCACACGTGTCCCCCCGCACCCCCCCCCCACCCCTCCCCACCTCTTCCCTTCCCTTCCAGGAGTTCATCATTCAGTCACCGCCGGGGCTTTATGTGAAGGGGGGAGATTAGGATCCTATCACCCTCAGGGATTCCAGGACCGTTCGGGTTTCACGCTTCTCGGGGGGCTTTGATAGTGTCGGTCATGCGTTCGCTGTCAGCAGAGTTGTCAAAAAAAAAACACCGCACCGGTGATATTATGCGCCCACCTCAAATCCCGCATGTTGCTTGTCAAGAAGAGAGAGTTTTCATGGTGGAAAGCGCGCTCATGTGTGTGTGTGTGTGTGTGTGTGTGTGTGTGTGTGTGTGTGTGTGTGTGTGTGTGTGTGTGTGTGTGTGTGTGTGTGTGTGTGTGTGTGTGTGTCCCTTTTCTTAAAAATAAATAAAAAAAAAAAAAAAAAGAAAAGAAAGAAAAGAATAGAAATGTTAACATTCTCTTTATAATGTGTTCTTAAATGTCAGTGCAACAATAAGTTAATCTGACAAAGAAACAGGTTTCTGTCAGTTAGTCAGTGTTCTTCAATTTGATGTCCTTCCACTGAAAGTGATTTAGACAAACGTGAGTTTGTGGGTGAATGAGAATAAGTGGATATGCCTGTAATGTGGTTAACAAAAACTGAATAGTGAGTTTTTGTGAGT